>QRDG01001056.1:0-42763 GCA_012064385.1 Puccinellia tenuiflora
TATCTATAATTCTTTGGTGGCTCCAAGTTTGTCTCGTGAGTGCTTGTCTTATTTCTATTCGGATCTTTGCGCACTCACATTTTATTGAAGATCCTTCTCTTCATGCTTATCACGGTGAGTATGTTGATTTTGTTGGCTAAATGTTCTCACTAGCTCTTGGCTTTTTCAATTGGTTTTCGTTTCCAATTGGTATCCTTGAGCTTGTGAACATATTCTTTTTGAAAAATCTTCTTTGTAAGTTGTGTGTGTCAATACTTGATATATAACTTATCTCCATTTGGTTAAGACTATGTGTCTTACCAAATTAATTGTCTTGTCACACACACATATCTCTATTATTCGTCAATGATATGTGCATTTGATTTCACTCATATCTTGATAAATGCACACCTTATGGAGGAACTCATATTATATTGGTCTTCTAAATTTTTTCCCATTTCGGCAATCGATGCCAATAGGGGAGAAGTTTTAGAGGGTTTAAGGGAATTTGGTTTTATGCTTTCGTTGGTTCTTAAGCATTTGCCTCTCATGCTCATGCATCCTTGTCTTGCAAGGTTGCTTAATTCATTATATAAAAACCCTCTTAAAAGGGATTGTCATCAATTACCAAAATGGGGGAGATTGAAAGAGCATGGTTGCCCCCGTATGTTGTTTGGTAATTAATGACAATCTCTATGGACTAATGTGTGCCTTTAGTTATATTTGTAGTGCTGGTCCATAAGGAATGCTTGAACTCCATATGTTGGAGTCAAGGCGAAAAGAAGAAGATTATATGTTGATCAAGGCTAAGTGCAAGTTGATCAACATACAAGATAAGGGCATGTGAAGATATGCGAAAGAGTGTCTCTCCCATATTAGTGTATGGGGGAGCAATATGCGAGTCTTCACCGAGCGGAGCACAATCAAGAAAGGTGATCCACTGGAGAGTAGATCAAGATCGTCATCATCTAGCTCAAGTGGAATGCGCAAGGAAAAGGTATGATCTTCATAGGGTTTCTATTTTACCGGTCTCGTGGTGTAGTTGGGAGACCGGGTTTTAGGATAGGTAACCGTACTATCAAGAGGGGCTCTCAAGTGAGCTTTAGCGTATCGGTCGTAGAGAGCTCAAACCTTTGCATCCTTGGCATCATCTTTATTGGTTCCTATATGGCTCTTATCATAGTGTGGTATTGGTGCTTGTCGTGCTTTTCATGACAAGGCCAAGATCACCGAAAACAGTTCTCATATGCGTCCCCTATTGCGGTTTCGGTAATTGAGATTTTGCCGGCTCATCCGTACGGAAGGTTTCTCTCTTCCATTTATTTGCAAAATCTCCTTTACTTGTTTTAATCATTTCCAAGGATTGCATTTGTCGTCCTCTTTCCATCAAAATTTGTTTTACTTCTTTCAGACTTCATTTGCAAAAGATATTGCATTTCCGGTTTGCAAATGAGAAGGTTTACCTTTCTTCATTTGGTTTTATCCTCACATGATGGACTATGATGTTTCTCTGCATAATCTTGAAGGGCTCTTCGTTGCGATTTCAACGAGTCCAAGATCATCGAAATCGGAGTCCGGATGAAAAAGATATTGAAGTTTTCGTATCGTAGTTGGGTGCCCGGCCTCCAGGCCAGCCTAGGCCGGCTCTGCTGGGTGGCTAGCCCCCTGGCCAGCCCACGCCGGCTCCCAGGCCGGGCGGCTCTGGTGGGTGGCCGGCCTCCCATCCGGCCCAGGCCGGTCCACAGGCCGGCTGTCCTGTTTTGGCTGCGCGAAAATGGCCCAATGGCCATATTTTTTCCCTCCTATTTAAGGGGTTTCTTCCCCAAATAAACTCTAACCTTTTGCCAACTTCTTGAGCTATTTCTCTCTTCCATTGTTGACCCTCTTGAGCTTGGTTATCTCTCAATCCCTCCAATAGTTCTTGCTAGTTTTTGAGGGAAAAGAGAGAGGAGGTCTAGATCCTCGTTTCCACTGATTGATTTCTCCTCTAAGTGAGGGGAACACTTGGATCTAGATCTTTGGAGTTTCTTGGTGTTTTCTCCTTTGTTCTTCCTCTCAAATCCCTCCCAAGCATTAGTTGCTTTGGTTGGATTCGGGTTTGAAGAACTTGACCACTTAGTGTGTTTTTGCCATTGCATTAGTTGCATCGGTTTGAGTTCTCCACGGGGATACGTGAAAGTCGAAGTTGAGAAGCTTGTTACTCTTGGGTGCTTGGTTCCCTAGAGCTTGTTCCTCTAGGGCACGTTGGTACCCTAGACGGTTGTTGATTTCTCGGAGTCTTGGTGGCTCACGGGATTTGTTGGGAGCCTCCAATTAGGTTGTGGAGTGTGCCTCAACCTTATTCATTTCGGAGCTTTGGTAGCTACGAAGACATTGCTGGGAGCCACCAATTGAGTTGTGGTGTGTGCCCCGGCCTTGGTGCATCAAGTCTTGGTGGCTCGGTGCATTTGGTGAAGACCCTCCAACTTGTGGAGTGTGCTTCATCCTTGTAGAGGTTGTAGTTGTCAACCTCAACGAAAACATAGTGACAAGTGCCTCGCCACATCGGTGGTAAGACACAACGGAGATACGGTGTGCCATATCAAGGTTACTCGGTGTTTCACATTGGTGAACATCGCGCCGCTCCAACGGAGACTAGGTTCCATTGGGAAGTGAACTTCGGGATAAATCATCGTCTCCAAGTGCCTCGGTATTTCTATACCCGAGCTTCTTACTTATGCTACTTACTTTGTGATAGTCATTGAGCTTGAAGTTATATATCTTGATATCACCTAGTCGATTATATTGCTTAGCATAAGTTGTTGGTGCACATATGTAAACCTAGCTAGTTTAGGTTTTGGCTTGATAAATTAAACGTTAGTTTTATTCCGCATTTATTCAAGACTTAACCGTAATAATTTTAAATCGCCTATTCAACCCCCTCTAGGCGACATCCGTGTCCTTTCAAAGTTCCTGTGTTTTGAGTGGTCCTATTCAACACGTGTTGCATACATTAATGGCGGGACACATAAAGTATTTTTAACATGGGCAGCATCTTGCACGGCCATTAACAGGACACCATTTTCTTAATAAATTTCAAAATTCATTTATCAAACCAATACATAGAAGAAAAATAGTTCATACACCTCAAAGTTTTGGAAGTTAAAATAGTTCCAAAGGTGTAGTATAATTTTGCGGAGCAAAATTTTGGATAGTTCAAAAATAGTTCATACACCTCAAGTAAACACTCATAAGGTGCAACATAAACATTCATAGAAGAAAATTATTTATAAAGTTCAAAATAATTATTTAGGAAAGTTCAAAATAAATGTTCATATGTTTCAAGACAACCGTTAATGTGGTTTAATATAAATAATAAAGTGGTTCTAAATATGTTCATTTATCACATTTTTTATATGACTAGCAAAAATGCCCGTGCGTTGCTACGGTCGATCAAATTTAGACTGGGATTGGAAAAACAAACAACTGATACCCATATACACGCTGTTGTGTGTTTTCATTTCTACCCTAGATAGATAATATTGCTTGATTTTCAGCGCCATAGTTGAAGAACATATTTCATATAAAGCAGGGACGACCTTCTCTCCGACACGAAAGTTTGCTAAAAAATGAACTCTTAAGAACCGTGAGATTCTAAGAATCATAGGTAGAAAAATTGAATTGCTGAAATAAGATTGCTTGCTTAAAAACAAATTAAATGAACTAATTAGCAAAGGGGCAATTCACAAATCTACCCCACTCCATGAGGCATCCTCCAAGCTAATTGGAAGGGTGTGGCACATCAGGCTGCAAGTGGGAGCGGGCCGTCCGCGGCGCCGCTTGCCAAGTCCGCTAATTTCTATATGCGGAAGCCCGCGGTTTAGGTGTGAAAACAAGTGGAAAAAATGGACCGGCCCGCGGTAGCCGCAGGTGGCCGCATACTTCCGTCCTTGTATGCGATGATGAAGGCAGGGCCGAGCAAGAAGGCGCGCCAGTCCGGCGCCGGCCTAGCTGGCGCCGTCGCCACCGTCGCGCTCCTGACGCCCTGGGCGACAGCGACACCCTGGACGAGATCCTCCGCCGCCTCAGGGCGCGCTCCCGCGACGAGCTCGCCGAATTCATATCCAACATGGTGGCCTCGGCACGGAAGCGCCATGCTATTACGGATTCTGCTGGTCGCCGACCTCGGCAGGAACAGGGCGTCGTCCGCGAGGCAGCCATCGTAGACGACGCTGCAGACGTTCTTGTAGAGGGACCTGACGCGCGGGATGATCTCGTCGCGGTTCGTGTCGAAGTAGCCCACGTCGTCGATGGGCTCGGCCAGGAGTGCGTTTGTGCAGGGCAGGAGGTTGCCGGCGCCGACGAGCTCCCGGCCGGCGAGGCGGGCGAGGCAGGCAAGCGCCTCCTCGACGAAGCGCAGCACCACGGGGCCCGGCAGCGCGGAGAGGCGACGGACGAAGTCGTGGTGGTCCACGGACTCGAACCAGAGCCAGAGCGCCATCACCCACCTCATGGTCTCCGCGTCCTGCGCCAGGTCCCGCACTAGCCGGTGGAACAGGCTGCGCTCCGGGCCGTGGAACAGCGCCAGCTCGAGGGCTCCCGCCATGGCTAGCTAGCTCGCTCCATCGAACCCTCTCTTGATCCGATTCCCGCTTGGTCGGCTGCGGTGCTGCCGCGAGCCGAGACGCGAGCGCCGCTGCTTCCCGCACGAGCTCCGCGGCAAGCTGCAGCGAGCCCGAGCCCCACGGCCGCCTTTCCTCGACCGCGCTGTGATGCGCGCTTGGTGCGGCGCGCGCGACGCCGCAAAATAACGCGGCTCATGCGCGGCGCGTACGCGGCATACCACGTAACTGTTGCGGCTATATGCGGCGCGTACGCGGCTTCCGCGGAGCGTCCCGCTTGCACCGTGAGTGGCACAACACAGGCATGCAGTGCAAGGACCTAGAAACTTCAGAACCGAGGAAGTGATCCTTCCCTGTCATGGATGTTACACAACAGATTTAATCTAGCAAAAGTCAGCACCACCTCCACGGCTGATGGCCATGTAAGCTAAAGAAACTAAAGCACAACAATCAGTTGCTCCATTGTATCATTATCTCATTAGAGGCATGCAGCGACAGACTCATAGGCATTTTATCGAGCACACGACATGCACATGACAGACTGATAAATCGGAGTAAAGAGAAACAACGATAGGGAACTGGTGCAGCTAATTGGAGAACTGGAGGAGGGGAGAGGTCAACCGAACTTTAGCTCGTCGCATTCAAGGGAAGAGGCGGCCCGCGTCCTTGTAGTTGGGAACGGAGGCGGGTGGAGGGCGCCGCTGCACTGGATGGGCGGATGGATGAGGGCGCCTAAGACCAACCTTGAACAGCGCCAGCGTCTCCTTCCGCGGCCACCGGTTGTCGCCAGCGCCGCCGGCCGCGCCTACCTCGCCCGCCGCCGTCGCAGCGAGCGCCTCTTTGCCGAAGCCTACAAGGCTCTCCCACACACGCGCAGGAACCAAGCTCCGCGGACGCATCCGCTAGTTGCCGGCGACGGCCGAAGGCCGGTCCCTTTTTCATGTGCATGTGCTGATCGAGAGGAGCCATACCTGAAGCTTCAGGGTCTTCCTCTTCCGGATAGGAAGCGAGGAGGAAAGCGGCTAGGCGGTGGTGGTCAGAGTTTAAGGAGGTGGATGCGTAGGGGGCAGTCGCTCTTTCCCGGTGAACTCCCACCGGAGCACCTCGTCAGTGGTCGCCTCGCTCCCCAATCACCAGAGCACCGTGGGCGGGGACTCGGTTTTCGCGGTAGGATCTAGATCTCAGGGGCGGGGATGTTCGGGGCCAACTCAGTCCCGTTCTACCGGCTGGAGGAGGTCCAGGCCTCCATTGGCCGGAGAAGATCGACATGGTGGCGGCCGGATGAGGGTGGTGGCCAGGGACAGTTCGTGAGGATTGGAGGCTCGTTCCCTTCAGCGCAGGGAGGAAAAAAAAACGAACCGGTATGGTGGCAATTCCTGCGAGGGGAAGGACGGGCGGGACAGCGCCGCGGGCGGGCAGCGGATGGGGAGGACCATGGGGGCCGGCGCGGCGGTGTGGTGGTGGTAGGAGGGGAGCGCGAGGCTGCTGTCGCGGAAGCCAGGAGAAGGAGGTGGAGGTGAGCTCGCGGAGAGCGTGTGGCGGAGGAGAAGAAGGGAGAAGGGGACGAAAATAGCGAACCGTTTTTCCCACTTAGGGCTAATTTGGCTGCAAGGGCAGCAAAAACCGGGGTAGGAAATCCCCATAGGAAATTTTGAAGGGCACCTGGGATCCCTGGTTCTGGACGGGGGAAATCTCCCAAATCCCTGTGCTCATTTGGTAGCACGGACCAGGGAGAGAAATCCCTGACACCCTCAACAATATGTCTAGTATAAAATTTTGAAATACCACATATAATTCTTACAGGCATAACTCAATTCTGCAAAAACCACAGATTAATAATGGAATAAAAATAGAAAATAAAATACAGAAAATTCGAAATAAGATGTGACAACACATCAAATCGTCAGATCACATATTTAAAAAATAACAAGAAAATCAGAAAAATAACAAAGATAATTTCTGAACACAAATGAGTAAGTAAAAGCATCCAAGCCACATGCATTCACATCTTGACACTTGACGAGAAGAATCAGTGTAGCATATAACAGTTATTACATGTTCAAAAGTATTAGCTTTCAAACTGCCATACATTACTCTCATTCGATAAAAGAAATTCATAAGTTGCAAGTAGCCGTATCATGACTCCAATTCTCAACCAAAAAGCACAATATTGCCATGATTTCTGACTCCGATGCCCTTGATATTAACTCTAGACTGGAAGAGAAGGGGTTTAAGGTACCATGATGATTGCTGGATGAGTTTGTGGGAGACACATCATTACTTGTTAAATCGACTTGTGGAATTGAGAGAAAGTTGAGATCTCCTGTAGCTATACTTTCTACTCCAAAAAGAAACAATAAACTTGTTCACGCATGAATCAAAAAGGACAATAAACTTGTTCAGGCATGAATCAATAAACTTGCTGAAAGTCTAATATTGTCAAAGAAGATAAATTGGTCCCCATCATAAAACAGCTAAACAGGACAAGAAGGTGCTGCTACAAATATACATACCTTCATAAAGTGAAGCCAATGTAGGGTAGAGCAAGAATGGCTTTCCTTCAAATTTCTTCACCTTAGGATATGTCTATTGAATGCAACTATGGTTAGCATCATTATGTTGCAAAAGAAATACATCAAATATAAGAAAAAAATACATCAAAAGTAAGATTTTACCTTCTTTATTTTTTCCCAGATTACTGGTTCAGCAATGATCATGTGAAGAGTATCATTCCAACCGGTTCCACTCAGGTTTCTAGCATCTCGAACTGCCTTGTAATTTGCTTTCATATCTTTCTCCTTCTCCTGGATTTGCTGCTTTGTGAACTGAGTACTTGGAAACTTCTCATTGAACTTACTTGTAATGCTTCTCCATCCTTCAGCAACCCACCCATTCTGACCTCTATATATTGGAACATTGTGCTCTACAAGTATATCTAGCAGACCTTTCTCAAGTACATGGTTCCAACTCGCCCTTGCTGAAGTTTCTTTTACCATGGCTACAATAATGAACCAACAGATAGTACAACACAATCAGCTGAAAGAAAGCCAGACCGAATTTACTCCAACAGATATATAAGAGTTACAGATCAGCTGAAGAAGAAAAATAACCTCAGCAAACAGAAATAAGCAAGTTCAACAACTTGTTATGTCATTTTCTTTATCAAGAAAACTCACAGTAAGTATTAATCATATTCTGAAGCAACAATTAATTGCAAGAAGCAACAACATGCTGCAGTACATGAATGCCATGTATGCTGTAGCAACTACATGAATGCCATGTACATACAGTATCTATTAATAATATCTACAAGTTAGAACAGAGGGAGAGATGCATGTAGCTTTCACAATTTACGGAGCTATCCAAAGGCTGGATAGAAGCAAAGTAACATTATGCACATACACAGACACACCCTTGATTTGTTGGTCATAGGGATACTAAGGCCAAACCACATTCTAGATGAGATGAGATATGGAAACATATACACATCACGCTGCATATGGAAATTGTTCCAGCACTATAGATTCTCCACAGAGATTATCCAGCACTATAGCATGGCCATATGTTAAAGAAATGGATGAACATGCTTGTCGTGCGTACGGCGGCAATGCCTGTATGTATATCAAATACTCTTCATGCATGTCATAGGCATAATCACAACAAGACAGGGCCGGAGTTAATAAGATGAAGAAATTTTTCTTTAGTACAGTACTATAGTATAATGCTTTTGCATTTCCAGTTCAAGATCAAGCAGGCAGGGTATAAAAAAACAAGACTTTTATCATGCCGGCCCGTATCGATCTAGCTATCGTTGTAGCAGCTACATGGGAGGGCAGCGCGCTGGCGCTGGGCATCGATCGATCACCGGCGATCAGGGGCGCGCACAGATCGACCAAGCCATGTACTAGAGAAGAGGGACAGAGAGAGAGACTCAACCAGATCGGCGCTAGCCTGACCGGATCGATCGGGCGGACGGCGCGGGAGGCGCGATGGGCGAGCGCAAGATCGGAAAGGAAAGAAGGGATACGCACTGTCACCTCCGCTCCTGGTCGCCGCTTCGCCGCCTTGCTCATGGTCGTCGCTTCGCCGCCTCGCTCCTGGTCGCCGCCTCGCTTCCTGCCAATGAGTGTCGCCGCCGCGAGCGAGAGCGAGCGAGCGAGCTAGGGATTTCGTCCCCGACGTCTCGACTAGGGGAACCCTACCCCGGGGAAAGGTCGCGGATGGGCCGAAATTTCCTCGCCTCGCGGACCGCCAAATGGACCCGTAGAGCTCCCCGGGCCAGATTCGCCCGCGGATTGTCCACCCGGGGAAAATGCCGGGATCCCGGGCTTTTCCCGGGCTACCAAATGATCCCTTATCGGTGTCGGTGTCAGTGGTGGGTAATAAACGATTTGATGGGAGGGTAAAACATAAAAAGCTGACGGACGATCCAACCGGAAAAAGCCTTACTCCTTTTATTATTACTAGCTAAATACCCGTGCGTTGCTATGGGAGAGATTTTTTTAAATCCGATAGATATTTTGTGAGCCAATATAAGTTTGTAGATACACACGTCCGATGTCTAACTCTACCCCAGATCGCTCTATCATCGAACATAACCATACGACCAAATTTCGAATAAATTCCGTCATAGTTGTCATCGTCTCCATTCAATTTGGTAATATCTTAAAATGTGATGGCACGAAAAATAAACTTTATATTGTATTTATCATGAAAGGGTAGATAAATACATGTTGCCTTGCCACAGATTTACCAAAAAATATATTTATATTTATAAAATATTGTAAAAAACAATATTTATTAAATAGCCGACTATAGAAAATAGCCCCGATCCTCCAAATGAGGCTATAGCCGGGCTAAATGGGCTATAGTCAGAAATTGTACATAAATTCATTTATGCCCAAGATTCTCAAAATGCTATAGCTCGGCTATAGCCAGCTATTTAAAACTATAAAAAAAATGGTAACATGAAATATTCGGATGCATGCACGACATCACTAAATGTGAAGATCTTATCTGCACTTTAATTGGACACATTAATTTTCGGATGCATGCATGAACCATACATATCTCACATTGTATACACCATTTGAAAATGCTTAGTTGTTTGTATACATGATCAAGACATTGCCCTTGGTGGTACATACAATCACATGAAAGATACGCGGACTTGAATACGAGGAGAGCTGCATGCAATTGCTAATTAGAGGACCCGATTAATTACAAGCCAAGAGAATTAAAAATCTTTATAGGGCTTTTCTTTAAAAAAATCAGCCATCTATTGTCTAGACCGGAACCATTGCATGTTTTTTTGCTGGGCCGGAACCAGTACATGGGCTCGGTCGATGCCTCGATGGTGGGCAACGTCCTCGCTCAATGATGGTGCTCAGCGTACGATCGGATCAGATTCGAGCGATCGGACTGTCTAGACGTACTTCTTTTTTCTTGCGATCGGATCAGATTCCTTCAGCGTACCGATTGGTTTTCGTTCCGTGGGTGGTGGTACGGTGGAGACGTACCATACCATCACCACGGATCCCAATATTATAGTTTAAAATTAGGTATAGATTATAAAAAGGAATCTTATAGAAAGAGAAATAAACAAGGAACCAGTGAGAAAATATAAACAAAAAAGACAACGAACAAACATGGCTCGGTGCAGTAAGGTGGGAGCATCATGGGCATGCGCCTCAACTGTATGCTATACACGTCAAATAGGAAATGGTGAAAGACAAAAATATCCAATCGCCTGACTTAGAAAATCCCTAAGCTTTGGATGCGTTCACATGTGTTGTGCAAAAGCCGTTGGAGCCAGCAAATTGGATCTGCTTGGTCTTTTTGGGTGTCCGATTATCAGTTTGGAACCAAATTGGTTGGACCAATTATCTTTTGGGGTTATTGTTGGTAATGAACATTCTCGGTTGGTCGATGAGATTGGTAACTTATGTGCAAGGTTGATGTTCACAAACGCCGGTATTTGCGGATTGGATTTGCGGCTTCTGGAAAGGCTGGGCTTTTTCTCGATCCTTGTCCGCTATCCGGCCGGTAGGACCACCGTCTGTTTTGGTGTGTGTTTGATAGATCATATATCTAGGAGAACCGAACAATATCGTGGCACGAGATCACGATCTAAACCATCTAGGTTTCCAACTCATAAACTTAACGGCCAACAAACCAATAAACAATGCGACAAAAGGAAGCTACGCCCCTTCAAAGCCATGAACCGGATTTTGACGGACCATTCACGCACATGTATAATTTGATTTCACTCCTCTTCCACTACCAATGTGGGGTTAAATATTGCACATCCACCTCTTGGCAAACATGGTATTTTGAGATTTATTTGAAAAAATCTGGACTTGCACATGGCCATGCCCATTTAATTCTACCATTCCTGACCAAACACGCTCGTCTTTTTAACACTTTTTAGACACTTTTGGTTCACATGATTCTAAAACACATGGTAATAGGAAAACATAAGAATATGATAAGAGTGCATGTGGAATAGAGAGAATTGAAAATATACTAATTCGGCAAACTGAGTGTTTGGTTCAAGTAACAGGAAAAGCATAAGAACTCTAATAACATAGTCAAATTAGAGTCAAAACCACATGACAAAATATTATTATTATGATGTTATTATGCCATAAAAGGTCTCGGTCTTGCTCTTCATGTGTAGAAATTGGAAAGGAGGTCAGAGTGGATTGTTAAATTTCTATGTTTTTCTTTCAAAAATGAGATCAAAGAAGAATTTCTTGTGTTTTCCTTGCTCCAGAGTGTTAAACCGAACTGATATAAAGTGACACTTAGAGAACTAAATTCTACCAGTACCGTGTTATTTCTTCATTAAAAATGACCGAAACAAGCACTTAATCACCGAGTTACGCGTGCCAACAGCATCCATCGTGAGATCCAAACGCGATACGACATCGCTGCCTGTCACGAGCGAGCAGCGTACGTGGCAGAACTGCTGGGGCACACGCCATTGGCCTCGTACGGTGTGCAGCGGCCACATGGAGAATGGCAGGAGAAACAGCCGCCCTCTCCTCCCATGGCAGCATTGGACAAGATGCTTGCCCTGCCATGGACTGTGTCTATGAACAGTCGAGACAACAACGGCAACGCCACGAGCCGGCTGGTACTGCTGCGGCCGTCGCAGGCGTTCTCTGCGCTGCTCGGCGTGGCGCGCGCGTACACCTGATGCCGAAAGCGACCGACCCTTTGCTGCCCAACCAACGCACACGCTCTCCACTACATCCGACCGTCCGCTGGCTTTTATCCAACGGGCCACGTCGATCCGGGCCCCACCCGCGACGCAGGACAAAGCCCCTCGTAAACCGAGCGCGCGCAATCACCGATCCCTCCTCCACCGTTGAAACCTTTCTCGCGCTCCAACGCGCGCTCGCTCAGTGCGGGTGCGTGCTCGTCCCTGCCTCTGCCTCTGCGCGTCCGTCCGTGGGCATGGCCGCCACCACCACCCTCTCCGCCTATCGCCTCCTCCTGCTCGTCCGCCTCCTGGTCACCACCGTCCCCTTCGCGCTCGGGCTCGTCGGCCGCGCGCAGCTGGACCCCCAGCAGCTGCTCGCCCTCCGCGCGCTCGGCCTCCCCCCGCACCGAGCCGGCGACCCCTGCGACGCGGACGGCACCGTGGCCGCCTCCTGCGACGACGCGGGGGCCGGGCCGTTCCGCCGCGTCACGTCCCTCGCCCTCACCAACTGCTCCGACACCACCTCCGTCTCGCCGGCCGCGCTCGAGGCGCTCGCGCCGTCGCTCCGCACGCTCGCATTCCTCGACTGCCCCGCCGCGCCCCCGCGGCTCCTCCCGCCATCGCAGCTCGCCTCGGGGCTCTGGTACTTCTCCTGCACCGCCTCGCTCCGCCGCCTCTCGGCCGTATGGCTCTCCCGCCTCGCCAACCTCACGGAGCTCGCCGTCGCGGACACCCCGCTCGCCACCGGCCGCTCCCCCTCCGAGCTCGCCGTGCTCATCTCCCACATGGACCGCCTCACCCGCCTCACCCTCTCCAACGCCAACCTCTCCGGCTCCCTCCCGCACCACTGGCACTGCCCCAACCTCACGCGCCTCGACCTCTCCCGCAACCGCATCGCCGGCCCCATCCCAGACACCATCACCCTCCTCGCCGGCATCACCCACCTCAACCTCAGCTCCAACGCCCTCGACGGCCACATCCCCGCCTACATCGGCGACCTCATCTCGCTCGCCGCCGTCGACCTCTCCAACAACTCCCTCTCCGGCGGCATCCCGGAGACCGTCTCCACGCTGCCCGAGCTCGAGGTGCTCAACCTCGGCTCCAACCGCCTGAACGGGACCATACCGCCGTTCCTGGCCGAGATGAGGGGGCTCAAGGAGCTCAACCTGGAGAACAACGACTTCGACGGCATTGTGCCGTTCAGCGCAAGGTTCCTGTCCAGGTTGAGGGTGTTCAGGGCGGCCGGGAACGCCAAGCTGTGCTACAACAGGTCGGTGCTGTCCGCGGAGGTCGCCGTCGGGGTGGCGCCGTGCGACAAGTACGGGTTCCCGGTCACGGCGCCCCCAGCGGGGACGGCGCAGTCGGAGAAGAGCACGGCGGGCTACGACGACGGCGGCAGTGACGGCGACCCGGACGACGGTCGTGGTGGTGGCGGGCCCAGCGCGGTGGTTCTCGGGCTCGGCATTGGGCTGTCCTGCTTGGCGTTCCTGGTCATCTTGCTCGTCTGCCTCTGCAAGGTGTGCAGATGAGATGGCGCGCTGGCAGCCAGAGCCAGCAAGCGCGGCGCACGGGAGCCTGTCTTGTTCTCGTCTCGTGGTTTTTTTTTTTTTTGCTTCCCTTGTTTCGAGGTTGGGGGTTTGTACTTTTGCTGGTGCGTCTGTGTTGAGCATACGCCCAGCAAAGCTAGGGTAGGATCGGCAATTGGTTCTTACTCACTCCTTTCCATAATATAAGATGTTTTATGCCTTTTCCACATTCGTATTTATACCACATGTATCTGGACATGTTTTAGTGTATATGTTCACCCACTTTTCATTCTTTTAGTCCGAATCTAGACAACATGTGAAACATCTAAAACATCTTATATTTTGGAACGGAGGGAGTACATGTCGCCGTGATTTGCATTTCGGTCGGGTTCAAGATCTTGACCCCTCTTCAGTGACGAAATACAAACGAGATGTTAACTTAATTCTCGAGCAAGGTGGGGCATTGCTTTTGTTTGTGTCGAACGTTGTTGTTCATGTGTGGTTTGACTTTTGCCCGTCGTCTCGTCGTTCAGCTGCTCAGCTGCTGTATCACATATTCACATCAACAAGAGGAGGAAAACTGTTATGCATCATGGACCGTCGTGGGCAATGACCATCTTGAAGTTTTGTACTACAAGAAGAGCAAAAGGGCATTCACGTGGGAACCAAAATCGCTAGAATCGTTGCGTATCGACAGTTTAATTTGAGAAAAATCTCTTGTTTTAAGGGCAACTCCAACCACGTCTCCATTTCCATAAGGTTTGCTTGTTTGGGTCCGCAGCCCAAAAACCACACCCCTACGAGCTCATCCAAACGAACAAACGGTTTGCAGACTGTCCATCCACCCTTGGCTCGTCTCTCAGACACAACGGACATCCCCACCTTTCCCGCTTTGTCTCTCTCGGCTCAATTTCCCCTCCAACCACCTCGGCACTGGCCACCATGGCGTGCCTCTCGTTTCCAATTGAGTCCAGCCATCGGACGACCCGCCACCGTCGCTATAGTTGTTTCCGCCTCTTTTCTATTCCCGATGAGCTCGGTCAATGAAAAAAAAAACTATGTGTTGCCACTCCATCTAGGACTTGAGTTGACCAACGGGACTATTTGTTCTTCCGTCCGTGAACTAGAGGATAGTACGTTCTTTGTTTCCAACTATGGGAGCTTGACCTTGCTGGTTGTCGGTCCGTCCATGGCGCTGAGCTTCACCTCAGTCTTCTCTGTCAAAGAGGTGTTTAGTGATTTTTTCGTGGTAAAAAATATAAAAAATGTCGTAAACTCTCTTTATGTCAAGCTATGGACATTGTGTGATTGTTGTTACTTTATGTTGATGATGTGGATCATGGCGGATAGTTTCGAAGGTTGTTTCTGTAATGAATTCATGGATGCATCGTCTGATGATTCAGCAGAACGATGGCGATGATTTTTTTTATGGCAGTGACTCTCACTCTCCACGAAGATCAAAAGAAATATATTACCTCTTTTCAGGGGTTCGATGCCAGGACATGAGTTGATCGACCGTAAAGGGTCGCCGGCCATATTCTTCTTTACAATGGCTACTTCAAGCTAAACATGTGAAAGAGCATGGTTGCCCCATGTGTTGGTTTGGTAATTAATGACAATCTCTATGGACTAATGTGTGCTTTGAGTTATATTTGCAGTGTTGGTCCGTAAGGAATGCTTGAACTCCATATGTTGGAGTCAAGGCTAAAAGAAGAAGATTATATGTTGATCAAGGCTAAGTGCTAGTTGATCAACATACAAGATAAGGGCATGTGAAGATATGCGAAAGAGTGTCTCTCCCATATTAGTGTATGGGGGAGCAATATGCGAGTCTTCACCGAGCGGTATGTTGATCAAGGCTGAGTGCTAGTTTATCAACATACAAGATAAGGGCATGTGAAGATATGCGAAAGAGTGTCTCTCCCATATTAGTGTATGGGGAGCAATATGCGAGTCTTCACCGAGCGGAGCACAATCAAGAAAGGTGATCCACTTGAGAGTAGATCAAGATTGTCATCATCTAGCTCAAGTGGAATGCGCAAGGAAAAGGTATGATCTTGATAGGGTTTCTATTTTACCGGTCTCGCGGTGTAGTTGAGAGACCGGGTTTTAGGATAGGTAACCGTACTATCAAGAGGGCTCTCAAGTGAGCTTTAGCGTATCGGTCGTAGAGAGCTCAAACCTTTGCATCCTTGGCATCATCTTTATTGGTTTCTATTTAGATCTTATCGTAGTGTTATATTGGTGCTTGTCGTGTTTTTCATGACAAGGCCAAGATCACCGAAAACGGTTTTCATATGTGTCCACTATTGAGTTTTCGGTGTTGGAGATTTTGCCGGTCCATCTATGCGGAAGGTTTCACTCTTTCATTTATTTGCAAAATCTCCCTTGCTTGGTTTCAATATTCTCACTTGTTATTGGGTAGCAGTTGTCGTCCTCTTTCCAACAAAAGTTGTTTCATGTCATTCGGACTTCATTTTCAAATGATATGGTTTTCCGGTCTTCAATAGAAAGGTTTTACCTTTCATCTTTTGGTTTTACCATATCCTATTGAACAATGATGTTTCTATGCATAATATTGTAAAGCTCGTTGTGACGATTCCAACGAGTCCAAGATTATCGGAAACGGAGTTCGTATGTGGAAGTTATTGCGTTTTTAGTGTCAAACGTTCTTAGAAAGAAAATTAGAAGGCGTCGCAGCAGGCTGGCCGGCCCCCTGGCCGTCCTAGGCCGGGCTACAGGTCGGGCGGCTCTGGGGGGTGGCCGGCCCCCTGGCCGGCCCAGGCCGGGCTCCAGGCCGGGCGGTTCTGGGGGGTGGCCGCCCCCCTGGCCGGGCTCCAGGCCGGGCGGCTCTGGGGGGTGACCGGCCTCCCACCCGGCCCAGGCCGGTCCACAGGCCAGGCGGCTCTGGGGGGTGGCCGGCCTCCCGGCCGTCCCTGGCCGGTCCACAGGCCGGCTGCCCTGTGTGCCACTACGCAAAGATCTATGGCCGCCCCCCCGGCCGGCCTAGGCCGGCCACCAGGCCGGGCACCCTGCAGCTTCCCAACGGCCATATTTTTGGCCTCCTATTTAAGGGGTTTCTTCCCCAAATAAGCCCTAACCTTTTGCCAACCTCTTGAGCTATTTTCTCCCCTCCATTGTTGAGCTTCTCAAGCTTGGCTTTCTCTCAATCCCTCCAATAGTTCTTGCTAGTTTTTGAGGGAAAAGAGAGAGGAGATCTAGATCCTCGTTTCCACCGATTGATTTCTCCTCTAAGTGAGGGGAACACTTTGGATCTAGATCTTTGGAGTTTCTTGGTGTTTCTCCTTTGTTCTTCCTCTCAAATCCCTCCCAAGCATTAGTTGCTTTGGTTGGATTTGGGTTGGAAGAACTTGATCACTTAGTGTGTTCTTGCCATTGCATTAGTTGCATCGGTTTGAGTTCTCCACGGTGATACGTGGAAGTCAAAATTGAGAAGCTTGTTACTCTTGGGTGCTTTGGTGCCCTAGAGCTTGTTCCACTAGGGCACGTTGCTACCCTAGATGGTTGTTGATTTCTTGGAGTCTTGGTGGCTCACGGGATTTGTTGGGAGCCTCCAATTCGGTTGTGGAGTGTGGCTCAATCTTGTTGGTCTCGGAGCTTTGGTAGCTACGAAGACATTGCCGGGAGCCACCAATTGAGTTGTGGTGTGTGCCCCGGCCTTGGAGCATCAAGTCTTGGCGGCTCGGTGCATTTGGTGAAGACCCTCCAACTTGTGGAGTGAGCTTCATCCTTGTAATGGTTCTAGTTGTCAACCTCAACGGCAACATAGTGACAAGTGCCTCGCCATATTGGTGGTAAGACACAACGGAGATACGGTGTGCCATATCAAGGCTACTCGGTGTTTCATATTGGTGAACACCGCACCGCTCCAACGGAGACTAGCTTCCATTGGGAAGTGAACTTCGGGATAAATCATCGTCTCCAAGTGCCTCGGTATTTCTATATCCGAGTTTCTTACTTATGCTATTTACTTTATGATAGCCATAGAGTTTAAAGATATATATCTTGCTATCACCTAGTTGATTATATTGCTTAGCATAAGTTGTTGGTGCACATAGGTAAACCTAGCTAGTTTAGGTTTTGGCTTGGTAAATTAAACGTTAGTTTTATTCCGCATTTATTCAAGCCTTAACCGTAATAATTTTAAATCGCCTATTCACCCCCCCTCTAGGCGACATCCATGTCCTTTCAACATGCCAACTTATCCAGCAGATAAGTTTCGACGATGCTTCCAAATATCTAGGAATGTGTTCATGCGTATTTTGGAGGGAGTGAGGTCCCATGATGACTATTTCAGATTGAAGAAAGATGTCACTAGTAAGCTTGGCTTTTCTTCGCTTTAAAAATATACTACTGCTATTTGGATGCTCACATATGGATTTGCTGATGATGTTGATGAGCACCTTCGCATTAGCGAGTACACATGCCTTGAAGCCGTCTATAGATTTTGTAAAACAGTGGTGTCCATCTTTGGCCCTGAATTTTTTGAGACAACCAAATGTTGCACTGACTCAACCCTACTCATGGGTATTAGAAATAGAATAGAATTTTCTAGGTTGTTAGGATGCATCGATTACACGCATTAGAAATGGGAAAATTTCCCATTTGCTTGTCAGAAAAAAATATAAAAAGGGCATGTTAGTGAGTGCATAGTCATTCTTGAAGCCTTGACATCACATGATCTCTAGATTTGGCACTTTTTTGGTATGGAAGGATGCCATAATGATCTCAACATGTTTCAACATTCTCCTGTGTTCTCAAAGCTTGCGAAAGGAAATGCACCAGAATGCAACTATGACACCAATCACCATGAATACAAGAATGGATAGATTGTATCTATCCTTAGTGGTTTACATTTGGAAAGATCCTATCAAACCTCCAAGGTAACAAAAGATGTGTCTTTGCAAAAGAGCAACAAAGGTGTAGGAAGGATGCCGAGAGAGCATTTGGTGTGCTTCAAGCATGTTGGTCTATTGTCGACAATCTACTAGCACATGGGACATCGACACAATGTGAGAGGTGATGATTGTTTATGTGATCATGCACAATATGATCATGCAGGATGATTTATGATCGTACAGCTCACTCTTGGTAATATACCGGTAAACAAGTTTGCTCCGTTCGTGGTCCATATTACAACGCGTGGAGTATCAAGACCTTTTTACAGAGGTGTCTGCGCGACTGGAGACTACGGCGAGGGACATTTTTACCCCACATGGGTGGCAGCATGATCTATGATACGTCGCAAACGTATCTACTTTTACAAACACTTTGCTATTATTTTGCCTATGATTATTAATGAATTTGTTTGGAATTAACCCGAACAGACGCTGTTTTCAGCAGAATTACATTTGGTGTCTTTCTTTTGTGCAGGGTTCAGAAGTTCGCGGAAAATTCCAGAAAAATTATAAAAAGTATTTTTGAGGGAAAAGAGCCACGGAGACAGAAGACCGCGAGGGGGGGGCACCCAAGGAGCAGGGGCGGGTCCCACCCACGGGTGGGGGCCAGGCCGCGGCAGGAGGCCGCCCCTGCCCCTGGGACCTCGTCTCTCGACCCCCCTTCGCTTATAAGCACCCTCTCGACCTAAAACGATGAGCCCCCGAACACTTTTTCCAGAAACCTTACGGAGCTCCGCCGCCATCACGAACCCCAAATTCGGGGTCCAGGATCGCTGTTCCGGCACCCTGCCGGAGTGGAGATCGCCACCATCGTCACCGCCAACGCCTCTCCATCAACCATCCATGTCGTCCCCCTCCATGTGTGAGTAGTTCCCTGCTGTAGGCAAGGGGATGGAAGGGATTGAATAAGATTGCTCATGTAATTCGATGCCAAATTGTTAGGGCACGATGCCTAGTATCCTCTATTTGTGTTAATCATCGTTGGTGCAACTAGTTATGCTTAATGCTTATCACTTTGGGCCCGGGTGCCATGTTTTCAGATCTGAACACTTATGTTTGCATGAGTATAATTGTTGTTTGGATCCTATCTACTAGTTGTATGCACTTGCTGTCAACTGGAACCGGAGACCCCGAATGACAGAAATGGGGACATCGATGGTTGGCAATTCGAGGGTTACATGTATTCATTGTGTGTTAATGCTTTGATCCGGTGTTCTATTAAAAGCAACACCTTAATTGCCATTTGTTCCTTAATTGGCCCGACTGAAACCGGATGGCAGGACAAAAGATGCCGTGCAAGTTCTTATTGCAAGCACGTACGACTAATTTAGGAATGCATGCCTATGATTGTTTGATACTTGGATGCTATTTATATGTTTATTTGCTTCGTGCATCATTACGTTCATTTCATGAGCTATCTTATTCATGCAACGCCCGTCTATCTATCCCTATGCCTACGGTGTTTTAATCCCGCTATTTACAATCATCACTTTTACCGTTATCATTGCTGTCTTTATTTTACTACTGCTGTTACTATTCTACTGCTGCCATCAAATCACTGTTAGTACTGATAAATTGCTTCGAGAGAAATCCTTTTCAGGTATGGTTGAATTGACAACTCAACTGCTAAGTCTTATAAATATTCTTTGGCTCCCCTTGTGTTGAATCAATAAATTAGGGTCAAACTACCCGCGAAAACTGTTGCGATCCCCTACACTTGTGGGTCATCAATCTACGGATTGGACCACCTCCATAGGCGGCTTGCATGATCTTTTGATTTGTAAACTGTCTGTGTTTCCTTTTATGCTTTGTTCGATCACTTGTCGGCTGTGTGCATCTTGTTATGCATAGGCCGGGTGTAATGCTTAAACTTAAGTAATAAAGCCCGTTATCAAAAAAATGAGCTACCACAGTGGGACCTTCATGTCCATCTAATTGATCCTAAGCATGCATCTGCCGAGTTCAAAATTTACCTTTAGACGGATCATGAAATTCATAAACAGATTGTTTATTCTTAACTTTAATCTAATTTGGTTGAGCATATATGGATCCTCCAAAGAAACTAATAGTGCTATATACCTTGCACGGGACAATTTATTAAATTTTAGATGTGCTGTAATATTAAATTTTAAGATTGAATTACTATGTTAAATATGTAATTTGAATATGGTTTTATTATTGTATAATTTATTTGACTGTTAAATTTGGTATGTAAAATTGCCAAAATGGAGGGGAAAAACTGCTCAACCATACATATCCGCTCCAAAGTACGGACACCGTTGGTTGCACCGGACGGAGAGACCACAGACACTTAGGGAAACTCCAACGCAGAGATCCAAACGAATGACCCATTTGTCCATTTTTTTCATCCGCTTGGGTCGCTGCACGGACAGACGAACACGGCCGGATATGTGGTGCACCCAACGCAGTCGAAATTAATTTTCGCTCAAGCTCTTGCCAATGGGGCTTGGATTGAGGATATTAAAAAAAAGATTTCGATAAGTACGTTTATGTAGGTTCTAGCCATTTGGGAGGAATGTCAAGAGATCCATCTGCAGCCACAAGTTGAAGATGTTTGGAGATGGTCGTGGGATTCGAAAGGGATTTTCTCCACCAAGTCAGTGTATCAGGCGCACATCCAAACAAAAGTTACGTGTCAAATGACCAAGGCTATCTGGAAATGTTGGGCGCCAATGAAATGCAAATTTGCTATGTGGCTCATCATCCGTGAAAGAATTTGGACTGCTGATCGGTTGGCTAGAAAAGGTCTACCGCACAATGATAAATGCCCGTTTTGCAACCTATCGCCAGAAAATGTTCAACATCTTTTCATTGGATGCACGGTCGTCCATATCATTTGGGGAAATATTATGAGCTGGGTAAATCTTCAACATCTTACGCCATCATCTCAACTTAACCTAAAGGAGTGGTGGGTGCAGGCTAGGAGTTTGGTCAGTGGGAAGACTAGGAAAAAGTTGGACTCCCTAGTGATGTTGGTCGTATGGACAGTGTGGCGAGAGAGAAACGGAAGAGTTTTCGACAAGATTTTCAAGCCTACAAACAACATCATCGAGCAAATCAAGCAAGAAGCAAGACAATGGGTGATAGCTAGTGCAGACCATTTCACGCTTGAGGACGATTAGAGGCCTCACCTCGTTTTGTTGGTTGTTAGTTGTGGAAGTTAGCTTCTTTAGTTTGTATGATGTTGTCGGTAGGGTCGTGTTATCTTCTCTGTCGGCCTGAGGCCATTCCTGTAAGACTTGAGCCATTCGTTGGCTATTCTTCTTTTATCTATTCATATACATGCAGCACTCCTGCATGGTTCTAAAAAAAAGGAGCGAGCCGGAGCAGCGACCTGTCGCACGCGCTGCCTGCCCACACGCGCGCCGCCGCAGGCCCGCAGCTGCTGCTGCCCGCCCGCGCGCCGGGCCGCCGTCGCGAGCTGCCCGCTGCTGCTCGCACACACGTCGTGAGCTCGCCTCGCCGCTGCAGCCCACCGCGCCACCGCTGCTGCTCGTTCGGAAATGGGGGCTCCGGCTCCGGCAAGCCTGCCGGGATGGCCACGACCGTCAATGGGGGAATCAGGAAAGAGAGAGGGAGCAGAGAGAAGGAGTTGGCGTCGGTGCAGTTTGTGTTGTGTGTCGCTGATTGGTGGGTCATCTCGAGCGTGCGGATGAAAACGGATGAAAATGGAGCAACGGACCTGTCCCGACGCAAAGTCAGCTTAAATTTGAGTCGGAAATGGATCAAAACGGACAAAAAAACCGGACATTGGTCCGTTCGAATCGCTACGTCGGGACATGACATTTATCCATACGGACGTAAATGGACAAAAACGGACAAAATGAGTCTCTGCGTTGCCCCGAACAAACAAACCAGGATATAAGACGGACACAAGCGGACACGGATTGGAGGGCGTCGTTACATTTGTCCTAACAATTGATCATAAAGCATGCTTCGTATGCCAGTTTTGATCATATGTATATGACTACACGATTGGCCTCTGTGTGACTGTGTATCTTGGTGGGTGTCAGTGGGTAGCAGCCGCGTTATCACGTACGTATTCACTCACTCTACTTGAGGTGTATGTAAACGTGTGATCTAAAGAAGTCGAGAGGGAGTGATGATGATTCATGAGGACTTCACAAGAGTAGTGCTTACTCATAAAATGGGAAGTGCATTTTCCTGCCTCTTTCTCCGTGGCCGGCCTTATTTTAGGCCTGAAGCGTACTCTGCCAACCGCGCTATCGCCCGGCGCCATCATACAGAGCGCAGCTTGGCTTCGCCCGTGCCCGTCCTGGTCCCTCTTCCTCCTCGCAGCCTCATGCAAAACTGAGCTAAGCTACCGGCACTAGTCGCTTTTGAGTTGCGCTGCAGCCACCTCTGGCAAGGGCACCTCTTTTTACATTACCTCGTTGACCGTAATCATACAGTGGATCTTTATACGCGCAGTTCTACACTTTCAAATTTCAATCCCCTTCTATTACCACCCCGATCTTGATCTCCTACTTTCACATTTTGCTGCTTGCGTAGGCTACACTCTACAAACTGTACGGATACAGCAAACTTGTGGTCATACAAATTAGTTCCCGGCCACTGAAGGAAGGAAGCTTACAGTCCATTGATTCATATTGCCCACTTCGCCATGCTAATTTGCCGATAGAATGATCGAACGCTGTCCTAGTTAATGAACGCTCATCATTAAATAGTACACGCATCATATGACGGCTTGATTCCCCACTCATGCCCCCTACGTTGGTGCAATCAAGACCCCATTCGCCACACTGGCCACGATAGCAAGTTAAATCTAGTATTAGCACACGTACTCGATTTGGCCTCGAAGTGTAGCTAGGATTAATGATCGACGATCCGCGTTCCTCGCATGCGTAACTCTAATTCATGTCCTCATGAAAATTAGGTACCAGTGGTTGATGATGCCTCATCAGCGCTGCTTTTTCGCTGAGAACGCAGAAAATAGCATTCCGATCTGATGTTTATAGTACAGAGAACGGTAGACGAAAAGCTGGTGCTAGAAATGTCGTCCTACATGATGATAGCTTGTGCGTTTGGTTCTCCTATTTGGTTTGAGTGATTCTGTAGCAAAAATAAATTCATTGGACTACAAAGTTGGCATCGGAAAAACGGGGCCGGCTGTAGCATGTAGGAACAACATGTTGGGTGCATAAGAATTTGAAACACGCAGTACTCACTCCGTCCAGGTATACAGGGCATAATTCGAAATCCTTGTTGTCCCGTAACCCATCCCCTCCTAGGCACAATTTACATTAAATGCATGTTTAATTAGGCCATATTTTCTCTGAAATTGTACAGTGTTTTATATGAACATCAGGCGATACCCGTAGGCACTTCAATTTATCATTGTTCATATAAAACACTGTACACTTTCAAGCCCCCTGATAGTCTTCTGCGATATATGTTCTTTTTATCCCTGTATGGAAGTAAATTGTTTCTTTTACTCGTTTCTACAAGTATGTTTTATACACACTCCAACTTTGGCCGCTCACAATTCCAGCGACTAACATCAAAACTTTCCATAACAGAGATGATAGCAGAAAAAATTGACTCAAAATAGTAGCCTACATCACCTCTCAATGGTGGAGGACAGGCCTGAGAGTAAACAAACTGTCTTCACATTGATCAAATACACACATCCGGCACGACTTCATCTCTAAACAGTAGCAGTTGCTCAGCAGTCGATGCTGCTGCAGGCCCCAGTGCTGACGGTCTCGGCGCCGCTGATGAAGGGGTCGATCTTGACCCAGAGGAGGGAGAAGACTGAGGCCAGCAGGACGGACCAGAGTATAACGATGGTGGGAGTCCGGTTCTGGCGGCCCATGAGGCCCTTGAGGAATGGGTACAAGTGCATAATCACCCACATGGCGAAGAACACCTTGCCGAAGAGCGGCCCCCATGACTCGTACCCGCTGTTGAGTGCGTCCGAGAATCCAGCCACCACGCCCACGAGGTTGAGCACCAGGATGGTCGTCGGCGGGATCAGCACCGTTGTCCACTTGAAAACATACAGCTCGCCAAAATCGCCATCCTCCGCAGCCTTGCTCGTGACCGTGAAGTTGGTGTCCAACCCGATGACCATCTTGAGAATACCCTGGAACACGGCAAAGAGGTGAGCAGAAACGCCACCAATGACCCAGAACTGCTCGTTGCGCCACCAGTCCTCAATGCCAATGCCGCTCCACCGCAGCTCCAGGACGCTCGTCAGGATGATGGAGGTGAAGAGGCCAAGAAACCATATTGTTGCAGAATTGGAGAGCTATATCAACAGCAAGCGAACAATGTTATCGTCGTTAAACAATGATAGTCATCAGAGTCCAATGCCAATGATATATATGTCATCAGAAATCTTACGATCGGGATGATGAATTTGCCAGTGAGCAAGCAAATGGCAGGCAGGCAGCAGTATGCAACGAGAGGAACAGATGTGAAGGG
The DNA here is from genome assembly GCA_012064385.1 of Puccinellia tenuiflora. Classification (NCBI taxonomy): domain Eukaryota; kingdom Viridiplantae; phylum Streptophyta; class Magnoliopsida; order Poales; family Poaceae; genus Puccinellia; species Puccinellia tenuiflora. Next base: position 24,701 of record QRDG01001056.1, read on the forward strand.
GTACACGATGGTGTTGATGTACGACAGCCTCTGAAGCCATTTCAGACGGCCACCGCCGTAGCCATACCACAGGGGGCAGTGCCGGCTGAAGAAGATCTCGACAGAACCGAGAGCCCACCGAAGAACCTGGTGCAGACGATCGGAAAGGTTGATTGGGGCTGACCCCTTGAATGCGGGTCTTAATGGCATGCAGTAGATCGACCGCCACCCACGACAGTGCATCTTAAACCCAGTCAGAATATCCTCTGTAACTGAACCATAGATCCAACCAAGCTGACACAAAAGCAGAAACAAGCGGTCAGGCTTAGTGAACAGAGCAAAAATATTTAAGGTATCACCAAGTACTTTGGTAGAAGAATTGACACCGAGGAACAAGAACTATACCTCCTTTCCCCATTCAGTTTTCTCTTCATATCCACAACTAATGACATGAATGGCTTCTTTAATCAGTGTAGATGGGTCTGCAGACTCAGGAACACCACCATTCTCCATGAGAGTCGACTCAATGAATACTGAAGACTGCCCAAACGACTTCTCAAAGCTCATCTGAGAGATCAGCATGGACCGCTCATATTCATCATAGTCTGCAAAAGCAACCAATGTTACCAACACACAATTCTTAAGATTTAGAACATCTTATATTCATGCACTTACTGTCGATTTCCCGTAGATTGAAAATGGCAGACTCAAGGTCTTCTCGGCGGGAGTCTCTGTGCATTTCCTTCTCAGTTTTTTCAACCTTTTTCTTAGGACAGCAGCAGCAGCACCATGAACAAGCTGAAGATTTTGGAAGGGCAGGCAGAGATGGTGGCCCATAACCATAGAGTGCTTGCCTATAGAAACAACAACCAGTTCCCACATAAACCGGTCCTTGGAGGCCATCAAGCCCTTTCATGTTAACCTGTGCATGATAAGTATGGACATATTAGTTGGCGAAAGATATGTAGATGAAATGCACATCAGTGGCACAATGCTTACATCGAAGAACACGACGTTCCTATTGGCATAACGATCACTGCGATCAATCCCATCGAATCTCTGTGGGAACTGGACATAGCAGACATCTCTACCAACAGAAGGGTCCATCATGAAGCACATTGCTTCACGCACAGCTTTGCTGTTGTTAACATAGTGATCACAGTCAAGGTTAAGAATGTAGGGCGCATTTGTCAGAACAGCAGACACTCGGACCTGCCAAATTATACCATTGTTCAGTAACTTTACATTTGAGCTCATTTAAATAGGATAATTCTCTCTAAAGAAGGATTTACCAGAGCATTCATAGCCCCCGCCTTCTTGTGGTGTTGGTACCCTGGTCTTTTCTCTCTTGAAACATACACTAGCCGAGGAAGCTCATTTCCATCATAGTCGCGAGCACCAGTCTCACCAAGGAAAACCTGCGCCCAGAAGTCCGAATATGCTAAGGGCAAGTTTCATCAAGACACTATCGATTCCACAACTGCAAACCATGACTAGTAATCATGTAACTGGAACCTGATCTCACGTAAGTTCTAACTTCAATGAGGATATTTCAGATACTGGTAACTAATTGTATGCTGAACATTGTATGCTGAACAGTAAATGAATGATTTTAGACACAATGCCCTGGAAAATTAACTGGCAAATAGATCATCATATTTTGCCTGAAATTTATACAGGTTATAAGCCGTGAACATTTTCTTATATCATAAGTGGTTATAAAAAGTTAGCACTTAAAAGTTGCTTTCAAGTAAAAGCAAGCGTTATATAGAACTTCAAGTCCAAATGGCAGCGTAAACTTCAGCATTATAAATGTATAAACTTTAATACTCTCATGCCTATGAGGTAAGAACATACAATTACTGTCAAAGATCACCTCATATGATCTTATAAAACGATTGACCCATATGACCACAAATTTCCTAGATTGATCTTTCAGTAGTGAAAAAGCAAATTACCTGAATCATGCCAGGATGATCACGGGGGTTGTTCCCAGGCCATTGTGTCCCATCCTGCATGACCCAACCTTCCTCAGGTGTTTTCTGCGCCTTGGCAACCAAAGCATTTATCCTCACCTTGTACTCTTCATAATCTCTCTGCGTGAATCATAGTGCTTATTTACATAACCAACAGAAAAATGTAAAGTGCCAAAATAAGGGCGTTGTCAAACTGTGCAACCGAAATCTACCTTCATAGCCCTACGCTCCTTGACGAAAGATGGGTGTATTTTGTCCTTCAGGTAGTCAATCTTCTGCGAGAAGTAGAACTCAGGGGTTCGTGGCTCAATGGAGTACATCTTGCAAAATGGAACCCATCTCCTTGCAAATTCCGCAGTTTCAGCAAGTGATTCAAACGTGAGCATAGAAGCTCCGTCGTCAGAGACGTAGCACGAAACCTTCTCGACAGGATAGTCCACCGCAAGAATGGACAGCACAGTGTTTGCAGTAATTAGCGGAGGCTCTTTCAACGGATCCACTGTACTGACAAAGAAATCCACAGGTGCTAACCCAGAATCTTCTCCATCTCCATATCTGCAATGCATGGATTATGAAATTCACTAGATACCAAGGCTTACTAAAATATAGGATTATAGAGCTACTACTGCTGCTACCAAGCTTACCGTGCAATCAGCCTATCAACGTAAGTCTCTCGATTGACAGGACACCACTTGGGAAATTGATCCAAGATCCAGGAGAAACCGAACCAGATCTCACATATGACTGAAGTTAACCAGAGACCAAAGGCGCTATCGACAGGGTTGGTGATACGGTAGTGAAAGAAGAACCCGAGAACTACCAGCCGCATTATGATGACTGCCCTGTAAGGTGTGAGCTTGTTCTTCGAAATAGGGATGATTCGGGAAAGTGGCTCGTATGCATCTGTCAAACTGCAAAATTGTTTGGTATGTTACAATAAATTGACAGCATATAAAAATGAAAACACTTGAATTATATGCACCAACCAACTCACCCAAAAGCCTAAGCTGATGGGGATAGGTGGTGCGATATATCTAAACAAATACAGCACCATGTCATTTTACAATGTAGTAGTGGTGAAGTTCAAAAAGGTCCTAGACTAAGCAAGGACAGAGTATAAAGGCAGAAAAGTTAAACATGTTGAATCCAGAACTTAGGAAGATCTGGATGTTAAGATGTATGAACAAGAAAATATGGTTATAGGCCAAGATAAGGAACAGATTGTCTGACTTATGTCTAAACGAAGCATGTTAATGATATAGTATGAAGTGTGAATACAATATCCCATTTCCATATAAATTTTCCACAGTACACGGAAAACATAAAAGTTCTAATTAAGGATATATTTTCTGAAAAGGGAGTTTTTATTAACTCAAACTCGCATCAAGCCGATACAAGGAAAAGAAACAATGATACATATATACAAGGAGAATCTCTCGAGTAATAATCATTTTAAGGATGGATGCGTAATTCTTACTCCTTTTCCTCCATGATCTGTTCTTCCACAGGTGGAACTTGTGCTTTGGCGGCAGCCTTTTTCGCCGAGGCTTTCTTCTCATTCTTCTTCTCCTTCCAACTATCAACCCTGTTCTTCCAGATGGGCTTCCCAGATTCATCGTTCAGTTCTTCAAATCCAGAGTGAGTGGAAAATTTCAGTTCTCAAGCTGACATGAAGTGAGGGAAAAAAAATCTAGAAAACAGAGACAAGTATGCCTACCACTCCCAACTCCAGACATGCTGCTAATAGTCCTGGCATGGCTTACTTCATCCTGTTGCAGCAAAATCCCATCCAACATTGTCAAAACAGTCAGGAATTCCCCTTCCTAGAAAGGTCTATCTCTAGCTGAGCTACCCAGATTTGGAACATTGTAGGAATAAGCGATTTCACCTGGCGATCAGTGAGTTGGCTGGCGATGGTGACCCGCCCACGCAGACCCTCGGCGGCGAGGTGGTCCGTCGGCCCCCTCCTCCTCCACGGCGCTCCCCTTGCCATGCGCTGGAACAGAGAGCAATCCCATCAGAGAATTAGAAATGCTCCTCCCCCTCAAACCAACAAAACCGGTTAAGTAAACGCACCTGTGTCGAAGGCGGCGTACTCCCCACCGCAGCGCGCGCAGGCGGTGCGGCCCTCGGCGACGTCCTCGTCGAGGCACGCCCTGCAGAGCGCGTAGCTGCAGGCGCGGCAGGCGGCGTGCGCGTCGTCCCCGCAGGCCGCGCAGGGATGATGGCCCCCCGACTCCACCATGGCTCCTCGCCGGCGCGCGGCTCAGGAGTGCCCTGCGCGCTGGTGGCTGTGTGCGGACAGGTAGGACGGGAGAGATGGAGGGAGGGAGAGGCTAAGCGTGCCGGAGGTTGGATGCGTGGTGATATAGCCGTAGCCGCGCGCGGTGGTGTGGCGCTGGCAGGCGGTGGGTGGGGTTGGGGCCGGCGTCGGCATCGCATCGGCGGGTGGATGGAAAGAATGGAAGCAAAGAGCTGGGCGCCTGAGCGGGAGAGACTCAGGGCAGAGGCGTGGCGGCGTGCGGCAGGTGTTTTCGCGCGGGAGGGGGATTTTGCGGGGTTTGGAAGCGAAGGTGACGGGCGATTCGGGGCGTAACCTGCAAGGCGGGAGGGTCGGAGGTCCGGGGGGGGGCTGGTTGGTGGCGGTGGCGCGGGTCCGGCCGGAGGGAGGTGGGTCCGCCGGTGCGGTGAGAACGAGAAGAGATCGCCCATCGCGCTGCGGCGTCGCTTTTGAGTGACAGCCGGGTTTTCTGACTCGCGACTAACACGACGGCGAAGGGAGAGAAAGGCTTTGGTCGCTCGGAGGCGGTTTTGCTCCGTGGAGGACGAAAACTATTTGCGGTACAACAATGCAGGCGTCAGACGTGCAGTCCTCGTCCCGCGGTACTTGGAATTCAAGTGGCACATTTTCGTCGATTTTAGTTCATCCTTTTCGTCATTTTCAAATTTAATTTGTGCGGGTACACATGTGTCATGTGAGAATGAACGAGGCTCGTGCTTGAGTTTTTCTCGATAAATTAGTATCAACACGATAACAATTATGCTCGACATATGTAACAATAATGTTCTGAAACTAGTTGACATATTAAGAAGGAAAAAGTCCAAATTAAACCTTAAACTTGTAGCCCTTAGCTAAATCGAACCTCAAACTTGCAATCCCCGAAATTGGCACACCGAACTTACGAATCCCGGTCTATTTTAAACCCTGGATCTGTTTGGCACACTGGGAAAGCAACAATCCCGACCGGGATAATTGTCGGGTCTCAATGACAATGTGGGCCTACCTGTCATATTCATCCCCTTCCTCGGTTTCCCTTATTTTTTTCCAATCTCCCAAGTCTCAACCCAAAAGTCGTCGACGTTGGAATCGGCTCCCGCAACGGCGGTTGACGGACCGGAGAGCCGAGCCATCGTGTTTAGCCTACAGCCGCCGCAGGCGTGGAAAGCCATATTTCGACCCAACACCGCACCGTGTGGTGGCCTAGCTCCATGGCCGCCATGTCGACCGGCAGCTCGTCGGCGCGGATGGACAGGTTCCACTACGCGTGCGTAGCAGCACCCGGAGGCGACGATCGGTATATATTTGGCCCGTCCAAGCAGGGGACAGGTGACTGCGGCGGCGCCCCGCGACCTCTCCCGTGCTTCATCATGGGCAGCATCTCCGGCGGGAACCTGGCGTTCAACACCGGAATACGGACCAAGGGCGTGGACCTGAGCCCCACGGCCGTGCGGGAGCTCCTGCTGCACCAACCCTACTTTGGCGGCGTGGTGCGAATGCTGTCGGAGGCCGCGTCGGAGGACGACTTCATGGTGCCGCTCATGGCGCACTCCAGGGTATGACACACATGGATCTGTCATGTGGGCCCTGTTGGGAATATGCCCTAGAGGCAATAATAAAATGGTTTATTAGCATATTCATGTTTATGATAATAGTTTATTCTCCATGCTATAATTGTATTAACTGGAAACATAATACATGTGTGGAATATAAACAAACAGGTGTCCCTAGTAAGCCTCTACCGGACTAGTTCGTTAGTCAAGAGATGGTTAGAGTTTCCTAACCATGGACTTGTTATAGTCACTTGATAACGGAGTCATATCATTAGGAGTAATGATGTGATGGACAAGACCCAAATAATAAAGAGTTGCAATTGATCGTGTCACAACAGTTTTATTGCCAACACTTTTAGTATGCCAAGTATAGTTTCCTTAGACCATGAGATTATGTCACTCCCGTTTACCGGAGGAATACTTTGTGGACATCAAACGTCACTTCGTAACTGGGTGATTATAAAGGTGGCTTTCAGGTATCTCCGATGGTATTTGTTGGGTGACATGAATCAAGACTGGGATTTGTCCTTCCTTGTGACGGAAAAGATATCTCTGGGCCCTCTCGGTAATATAGCATCAGAAAGGTTGCAACCATGTGATTAAGTGTTAATCACGGAGATCCTATATTATGGACGAGTAAAGAGAATTTGCCAGGTAACGAGATAGAACTAGATATGGAGATATCGACGATCAAATCTCGGGCAAATTAAATATCGGTGAGACAAAGGGAATCGTATATGAGATTAAGAATCTCCGGCATCGTGGTTCAATCGATAAAGAACTTCGTTGAATATGTAGGAGTCAATATGGGCATCCCGGTCCCGCTGTTGATTATTGATATGATCATGTCTGCATGTTCTCGAACCCGTAGGGTCACACACTTAACGCTCCGATGTAGCTAGGGTTTAGTGATGAGATAATTGATGGAATGAACGAATGGTGATTCGGAGTCTCGGATAGGATCCCGGACGTCACGAGGAGTTCCGGAGTGGTCCGGAGAATAAGATTCATATAAGGAAAGTGGTTTCCGGAGGTATCGGAAAAGTTCCGGAATATTTCAGCGGGGTACCGGAAGGTTCCGGAAGGTTCTAGAAGAGTCTAGAAGTGGAGCCCATATCGTATGGACCCACATGGGCCAAAGGGGGTGCAGCAACCACATGGGCTGCGCACCACCCATTAGCCCACATGGGCCTAGCCGGCCAAGTGAAGGCCAAGGGGCCCAAGAGGGGGGCGCCCCAACTTGGGGGCCAAGGAAAGGGGGGGCCGGCCAGCCCTCCCCAAACCCTAGCCGCCCACTATATAAAGGGGAGAGGGGAGGGGGTGCGGCACACCCTTGGCTGCCCCTCATCTTGCCTAGCCGCACCCCTCCTCCTCCCTTGCCCTAGCCGCGCGCCATCTCTCCCCGGAGGGCTGCCGCCGCCTAGACCTCCACCTCTAGCCGCACCACCCCTTTGCCCTAAAGGGCTGCTGCGCCTTGTCCTCTCCCTCTCCCTCTCACATGGCTTGGCGAAGCCCTGTCGGATGGAGCACTAGACCATCAACGCCATCACAACCGTCGTGGTGCCGAGATCCATCTAGCCATCTCCACCTTGCTTGCGGGATCAAGAAGGCGGAGATCTACATCGAGCCGTACGTGTGGATACCGCGGAGGTGCTGCCCCTTGTGGCACTTCGTCGGATTGGACTTCGAGGAAATACATCTCCTCGCGACTAGATGAGTCTAGTTGCGGGGATCGACTAGCCAACCCCTGCACCGACAAAACGCGTTTGTTGATCTTCAAGGGTAAGAGATTGGATCTCATCTTCGCTACCTCCATCTAGTAGGTCTAGATCCTTGGGGTTTATTCCGCTTGCTGCGTAGGAAAATTTTTGTTTTCTATGCTGCGACCCCATCAGTGGTATCAGAGCCTAGATCTATTCGTAGATGTTGGTGCGATTAGAACACAAGTGTTGTGGGCGTTGATATTTTATGTTGCTACCTTCTCGCGTGCACTTTGCGTCTTTGCGGTATTGTGAGATGAAGCGGCCCGGACCAACCTTACTCGTCCACGCACGAGAGACCGGTTCCACGATTGACATGCAACTTGTTTTGCATAAGTGGCTGGCGGGTGTCTGTTTCTCTTGCTTTAGTGAAGATGCAATTTTCAATGGAAGGCCTTTCAAAAGGATGAGTAAATAAGCAACTACTATATCACCGTTGTGGTTTTGCGTAGATTAGAACGGTTCTATCTCGTTGACCCAAGCCACGTAAAAATTGCATAAACAAAGTAGAGGACGTCTAACTTGTTTTTGCAGAGGGGGTCATGTGATGTGGTATGGCCAATATGTGATTTGTGATAATGTATGCAATGATCATGTTTGTAATCTTTCGCGACTTGCATGTCGTCGAGTACGGCAACCGGCAGGAGCCATATGGTTGTCTTTTATTTTATGTGACCTGCGTGTCATTGAATCACCATGTAATTGCTTTACTTTATTGCTAAGAGTAGCATTAGTTGTAGTTGCAATAGTTGGTGGACAACCATGGTGATGGCGCCACGATGATGGAGATCATGCCGGAGATGGAGATCATGCCGGTGCTTTGGAGATGGAGATCAAAAGCACAAGAAGAAAGGCCATATCATATCACAATTATGAATTGCATGTGATGTTAATCCTTTTATGCACCTTATTGTTATGCTTAGATGTGATCGCGACGGTAGCATGATAAGGTGATCTCTCATGTTAATATCAAGATGTGTTCTCCCCTAGTATGCACCGTTGCCAAAGATCTTCGTTTCGAAGCACCACGTGATGATCGGGTGTGATAGATTCAACGTTCACATACAACGGGTGTAAGCCAGATTTACACACGCGAAAATACTACGGTTTCCTTGACGAGCCTAGCATGTACAGACATGGCCTCGGAACACAAGAACCGAAAGGTTAAACACGAGTCATATGGATGATATGATCAACATGGCGATGTTCACCATTGAAGCTACATCACCTCACGTGATGATCGGTTGTGGTGTAGTGGATTTGGATCGTGTGTCACTAAACAACCAGAGAGATGTTGAGTTTAGTGGGAGTTCATTAAGATGAACTAAAATTATCATAAACAAAAGTCCAGATGTCTTTGCAAAAATCCTTGTAGATCATGGTCGACTACGGTAGTCTGTTCGTTGCTAAATACTGCGTCTCGATGGGTCATTTTGTTAAGTGGTACCTGCGTCCTGAAAGAAGTCCTAAACACCCATGCTCAGCTCTACGTGCTAGAAGAACCAATAGGAGATAAACCCAATTTTTCTGCAAGCGATGAGAGTACATGGAGTGGTTTTGAACCACCTACTTGAAAGTCAAGTGGATGATGTGCACCTTCATGAATTCTGACCTAAGTAGACAATTCAAGAACTTGATTGCAATGGAGATTGTTGATGAGCTGAAAAATAGTTTTTCAGCACAAGTTAGAATTGTAAGGTTCGAATGTCTGAACGGTTTTCTTTCACTCAAGATGGAAGAGAACACTTGCTTGGAACAACACCTGAGGATAATGCATGAGATACATCATCGTCTAGTGCTTGTTTGGAACCACGAGATGAATGACGGTTTCGCGATAGATGGGGTGATACGCTAGCTTCTCCCCAGCTTCAAGAATTGTGTCGGAGACTAGGTCATGGGAAGGGATTTGATCACTTTCTGTGAGTTTGTGTCTCGGCTGCGTCATGTCAAAGTGGAACCCATAGCAAGAGAAGTTGACAAGGCAGAAAGTATATATTGATATACATGTTATAAGTGTTTAAGTCCAAATTGCAATTGTGGCGGTTCCGATAAGTATTTGATACTCATTCTGTTTTATGAAAACAGAACCTGCTGCTTGAGATTTGCATAAAGGATATGGGAAGACGTTGCGGAATGGTGGCAATCAAGGAGTTGATGCTGGCAACGATCTGTCTCTACATTTATCATTTGGATTAGAGGATTTGAATAAGTGTTGTAATCGAATTAAGTGTGATTTTAATTAGTGTGTCTTGCTTATGTGAGACGGTTATTCATGTTAAAGACAATGGTTGTTCTATTTTCATGAGTAATCCTTTTTGGAAATCACAAGTTTTCGATTATAAGTGTATTATTCTTATTATAATCTAAATGATAAATTGGTTGAACATTTATAAATAAAAGACATACTAAAATATCCAAAACTTAATAATGACAATTGTTTAAGTCGTGCTAAATATTGAATAAACATTTTGATGTTTTATCAATGCGCCTTATTGTAAGGAGTATGACTAAAATGCCACCCTTTGGAAGTGTGTCATGAGTTGCCGAAAATAAACACAAGTGTTGGTTGTATTTTCAGCAAATGTGAGATGTCATTATTTTGTGCGCTCCATCATAAGTGATATGAGTAAATAGGTGTATTTATTCGAGTTATGATATTTGATGAGATCAAATAAATTTCTGGAGTTTAGGATATTAAGTTAACAAGAAAATTGAGTCTTTATGATTTGATCAAAAGAGACAAAATATTTGAGTTATATGTTAGTATGTGGACTTGTGAGAAGTGTTATCACAAATTACAATGTTTAGAATATTTCAAAGGCGTTTGATATGTCCTAAGATATTGTAATCACACACTATTTGATATTGTGTGGTCTCAAAGAAGGGTTTTACTTCGGGGGTTTGATAATAGCATTTAGATTTATTTGATAAACACTCTGTTTAGAAATAAGGATCTATTTAATGATTTGCATTTCGCATATGAGTTATGTGAAACAGTGGTTTCATTAATTATGAGATAATTAGAAACTATTGCAAATAAAGTTTGTAGTATATTCATATGTGACTATGAATAGAGATTCCACAATGAGAGACTAAAAGGGACAAATCAATTGTTGATTGTGTTAAATGTTTTAGTGGATTTATCGTGAAAAGGTTTCATTGATAAAAGAATTGATGGAATGGAAAAGCTAAAACCTTGCTTGTTTATGTATCAAGTGGCACATATGTAAAGTGCTATGTTGGTTAAAACTTGACACATAAAGGAATTGATGATGGTGATCATTGAATTTCGGTTTAGCTTGTCTAAAGAAAAGTAGGATTCAAGAATATAAATTTTGTCAGGTTACAAAATAATATTCATGATTTACTTGTCATGTTTGAGAAACAAGACATACCTACGAAACTACAAAGAAGAAATAGAAACCTTAAATACGAAAGTGACTAAGAGTCATTCGATGTTAAGTTTAAATCACAAAGTAATTGTTGCTTGATTTTGTGAAAGTGATGTTTCACATATTTATTCCTCAAAAGGTGTTTTGTAGAGAATAAATAAAACTTAAAGCTAGTAGAGTACTAGCGTTTCGTATAAAGAGTTCTCGATATTAATAGTTAATTAAGAATTTTGGAGGTGTCCAAAATATCGAGAAATTACACGAGTGTGATCTAATTAAAATATGTGGTGACATATATTAAGTTAGAGCAGAAACTATTTTCCAAGATCAAAATATGTGGTGACATATGTTTGAGTGGGAGCTAGTTAAATCATGGTCAAATATAATGATAACATATTTCTGAGTGGGAGCCAAAGTGGTTTCACAATTTAATATGTGTATGGTGTATATTTGAGTGGGAGTTTACAACATCTTGTTTGAGTGAAATGGAGATTTCATAAATGTTGTAAATGAGTCAGGAACCAACGTATAACTTGTGAAGTTAGTTTGAACGTCAAATATCCATGGAGATGGATGTATCTATGGAGGATAGATATGTTTGATAAAGCATTATGTCATGATGTTTAACCTAAGTAAGATTTTGAAGGAGTTCAAAATAAAACAAGAGAAGAAAGGTTCATCTGCTTGTGAGAAATAGGTGAAACATTGAGTTGATAACTCAGTACAAAATGATGGTTGGAGGATATGTTAGAATTCGCTATGAATTGTTCATAGGACTAAACATATAAGAACCATGTGTTTGTATTTGACGATATGTGACCCAAGTTCTTGGTTAGAAGAACATGTTAAATGAGGAGTCATTTTTCATGGAGTTGAGATAATAGAATCTAGAGATTGGTAGACTTGGTTGAAGTCATAAAACCAAACTAGATTGGGATCTCATGATAGCAGAAGCGCAGCGAAAGCATGATCGAAAATATCGAAGTGACATGATAGCACTGTCGATTTGTGAGTCTACAACATATAGGAGTATATGATTAATTCAAGGATTAAAAGATATAATATTATGGTTTGAGAAATTTTGTTTCAAGACTGAGTGAGTTCCGGGTGCACATGCTATGTGAAAGTCCTCTTGACTGATCATACGTCATGTAGGCATAAAGGGAAACGAAAATCTCACTCTCTAACCAAATATATTATATTCATCATGTGATGATGTGAATTATCATGTGATGATAATAGGTTTATCATGAGATGATAAAGTAATGTCAAATTAGGTGACATTGACGTTTTGCAAAGAACATAAAGAACTGTATAGTACAGAGCACGGACAGAACCTCTTCCACGAGCAAACATGATCAGCACTGAGACTCCATGAGTGTTAGACACCATGAGTGTTGGATCGAGAAAATGTAAACTAGATTATTGACTCTAGTGCAAGTGGGAGACTGTTGGGAATATGCCCTAGAGGCAATAATAAAATGGTTTATTAGCATATTCATGTTTATGATAATAGTTTATTCTCCATGCTATAATTGTATTAACTGGAAACATAATACATGTGTGGAATATAAACAAACAGGTGTCCCTAGTAAGCCTCTACCGGACTAGTTCGTTAGTCAAGAGATGGTTAGAGTTTCCTAACCATGGACTTGTTATAGTCACTTGATAACGGAGTCATATCATTAGGAGTAATGATGTGATGGACAAGACCCAAATAATAAAGAGTTGCAATTGATCGTGTCACAACAGTTTTATTGCCAACACTTTTAGTATGCCAAGTATAGTTTCCTTAGACCATGAGATTATGTCACTCCCGTTTACCGGAGGAATACTTTGTGGACATCAAACGTCACTTCGTAACTGGGTGATTATAAAGGTGGCTTTCAGGTATCTCCGATGGTATTTGTTGGGTGACATGAATCAAGACTGGGATTTGTCCTTCCTTGTGACGGAAAAGATATCTCTGGGCCCTCTCGGTAATATAGCATCAGAAAGGTTGCAACCATGTGATTAAGTGTTAATCACGGAGATCCTATATTATGGACGAGTAAAGAGAATTTGCCAGGTAACGAGATAGAACTAGATATGGAGATATCGACGATCAAATCTCGGGCAAATTAAATATCGGTGAGACAAAGGGAATCGTATATGAGATTAAGAATCTCCGGCATCGTGGTTCAATCGATAAAGAACTTCGTTGAATATGTAGGAGTCAATATGGGCATCCCGGTCCCGCTATTGATTATTGATATGATCATGTCTGCATGTTCTCGAACCCGTAGGGTCACACACTTAACGCTCCGATGTAGCTAGGGTTAGTGATGAGATAATTGATGGAATGAACGAATGGTGATTCGGAGTCTCGGATAGGATCCCGGACGTCACGAGGAGTTCCGGAGTGGTCCGGAGAATAAGATTCATATAAGGAAAGTGGTTTCCGGAGGTATCGGAAAAGTTCCGGAATATTTCAGCGGGGTACCGGAAGGTTCCGGAAGGTTCTAGAAGAGTCTAGAAGTGGAGCCCATATCGTATGGACCCACATGGGCCAAAGGGGGTGCAGCAACCACATGGGCTGCGCACCACCCATTAGCCCACATGGGCCTAGCCGGCCAAGTGAAGGCCAAGGGGCCCAAGAGGGGGGCGCCCCAACTTGGGGGCCAAGGAAAGGGGGGGCCGGCCAGCCCTCCCCAAACCCTAGCCGCCCACTATATAAAGGGGAGAGGGGAGGGGGTGCGGCACACCCTTGGCTGCCCCTCATCTTGCCTAGCCGCACCCCTCCTCCTCCCTTGCCCTAGCCGCGCGCCATCTCTCCCCGGAGGGCTGCCGCCGCCTAGACCTCCACCTCTAGCCGCACCACCCCTTTGCCCTAAAGGGCTGCTGCGCCTTGTCCTCTCCCTCTCCCTCTCACATGGCTTGGCGAAGCCCTGTCGGACGGAGCACTACACCATCAACGCCATCACAACCATCGTGGTGCCGAGATCCATCTAGCCATCTCCACCTTGCTTGCGGGATCAAGAAGGCGGAGATCTACATCGAGCCGTACGTGTGGATACCGCGGAGGTGCTGCCCCTTGTGGCACTTCGTCGGATTGGACTTCGAGGAAATACATCTCCTCGCGACTAGATGAGTCTAGTTGCGGGGATCGACTAGCCAACCCCTGCACCGACAAAACGCGTTTGTTGATCTTCAAGGGTAAGAGATTGGATCTCATCTTCGCTACCTCCATCTAGTAGGTCTAGATCCTTGGGGTTTATTCCGCTTGCTGCGTAGGAAAATTTTTGTTTTCTATGCTGCGACCCCATCAGGCCCAAGTCAATAACCTTGGTTTGACCTGCCATGTCAGCAAAATTTCAATAAAACGACCTTAAGGTTTAAAATAGACCGGGATTCGTAAGTTTGGTGTGTCAATTTCGGGGATTGTAAGTTTGAGGTTCAATTTAGCTAAGTCCTATAAGTTCAAGGTTTGATTTGGACTTTTTCCTATTAAGAACGCACACAACATTTTTCTTATTTAAAGATAGCTTCACCAAGTCGGCCAACAACACACGGTAGCAGGAAACAACCACCACGGTTGGTAAACCCATAATGTGAAATAAGTTCTCCACCGGCGAGCGAACATTGCATAAGCATCATCGTCACCCGAACCAACCACCAAAGTCATATCATGGGATTTCGCCTCGAAGAAAGTTTGATCAAATTCCAGGCAATGACCTCAACAAAGGAATCATTAGAAGTCCGACATTGCGAGGTACAACCAATGAAAGTCCAACATAGGTTTCCACCCCGAAAAAATCAAGACTCGGTACTCGAAGAGCACCATTAAAATGAAGCCATCATGTGTTTCCGCCCCTACTTGCGGGGACTCACTTCTGAAAAGCAACTGGTCGTCAAGTATACAGTTGTAACCGCATGATTTTTATGTGGACATCTCCATATAAATGAAACTTGATTCGTGTTGAATGTGCTGCCAATAAATATCTTTGATCTATGTATCATGTTGCCACAAATCAACTTTTGGCCTATTTGACGACATGAGGTCCTAATGCCCACGCCAGCCAGGCTAGCCACCCATGTCGCATTGGGTAGAATCATAATTGCTAGATACGTCTCCACAAAAGTTTTCATGTACAACAAGTACTCCGATGCTTGCACGAAAACAGAACCTGGAATGCCCACGAAAATAGATTTAGAACACCTGACACACCTATATATAGGCCGAAGCCCGACGTACCTGAGTTCGTGTGAGACTCCAATATGTAGTCTTACGTGTGCACATCAGGGTAGAGGCGCCGCAGATCATGGCGACGCAACCTCACCCCTCTTAGACTGGCACACCATATTGGATCATTGTCGAGGTGGACAAATATTCATTTGTGTACCACCCCATGCGCAGACCTTAAGGAGATCCATGGTGACACGTGAAAGAGCATTGATGCTTGATCATCCGTTTTGGAGTCTAATGACAACACACAACATCGGACTAATGTTTGTGTGTACATTTGCAGAATCTATAGATCACATCAGGTTCGGAAAAGGGAGTCGATGCGAAGTGTTAAGGGGAAGGAATCTGACCTAGTCTGTCAAAATTGCCTTCAGCGGTAGTACCGCTGGTGCAGCGGTAATACCGCTCCAACCTGGAGCGGTGCCGCAGCTGCCCAGCAGTACAACCTCCAGCGGTAGTACCGCTGGTGCTACCGCCAGAGGTAACGCTGGGCAAGTTTTGGCTACGGGTATGCGGTCGGTACTTCAGCGGTAGCTGCCTCGTTCTACCGCTGGGATCCATCTTAGCTCCTATGGCTAAGTCCCCAGCGGTAGTACCGGTGCCTTACCGGTAGTAGCGCTGTGTCCCAGCAGCGGTACTACCACTGGTGGTACCGCGGGTCATACCGCTAGCCTCATTTTGGCTACGGGTATGCCCGTCGGTACCCCAGCGGTAGGTGCATCGTTCTACCGCTGGGAAGGCTTAGCCCTCGCGGCTAAGTGTCCATTGGTAAGTACCGGCAGGACACCGGTAGTACCGCCACCTGGGGTCAGCGGTACCTCCCACAGGGTACCGCTGCCGCTGGTGTCGGTTTACACGCAGTACCGTCCCACATACCTGTAGCGGTAGTACCGCCGTGCAGTTTTTCTGCACATAATGGTTGGATTTCGGGGGGCCCTATAAATAGCCCCCTTCTTCCCCATTGAAGGCTGCCCGACCCAGTTTCTCTCTCCTCGTTGATTGCAAATCTTAAATCCCCTAGATCTCCCAATCTACCCATTCAAACTTGTTGATCTTGGAGGATTAAAGGAGAAGGCCAAGATCTAGATCTACACCAACCGGTTTTCCATTTCCCCTCATTTGCTTGAGGGATTTGTGCCTAGGGTTTCCATTGGGAAAACCTAGGTGTTTGGTTGTACTCACTTTGATTGTTCTTGTTTTCAGTTGTTGTATTGACTTGAGAGCCCCCAATTGATTTGTTGGTGTGTGCCTCAAAAACATTGTAAGGGCTCCGGGATCCGCCTTGAAGGACTCCGTTAGTGGAAGGTGAACTAAGCCTTTGTGGCGAAGTTCATCGGAGAATAGGGTGAGGCCTTCGTGGCGTTGAGTAGGCCTTTGTGGCGAACTCACACCCCTCCAACGAGACGTACTCCCTTAACAAGGAGGAACTCGGGAATACATCCTTGTCTCCGCGTGCTTCCCTTTCGGTTATCTCATTCCTCCCTTATCTCCCTATATTGTGCTTCTTCCTTAGTTGTTCTTGTACTTGTCATATAGATAAATTCACCGTAGTTGCATATCTAGAGAATTTATCTTTGTGTCAAGCCTAAATTGAAAAAGAATTAAAAATTGGGTAGCACCTATTCACCCCCCCCTCTAGGTGCTCATACGATCCCCTTTCAATTGGTATCAGAGCCTTGTCTCTATATCTAGGCTTCACCGTCTAAGAGAGTATGAGTATCACCGGTGATGGTGCGGATCCTAAACCCGGGGTGACCATGGAGGATCTTGATAGCTTGGAAACTCGTATTAGATCCTCCATGGACACTCAAATGAAGGAATTGCGTGAGATGATCGCGCAACTCCTTCCTAAGGGAGTAGGACCCACACCACTACCGCTAGAGGTAAATTCTTCCGCCGCGCAAGCTTCGGAGGCTGAGGGTAGTGATGGAACTAAAGAATCCCCATCTAAAAATGCTAGTGGGAAGGAGAACTATAGTGAGGTTCCTCACATATACTCCCCCGACCCACCTATCCCTCATCCTCATATAAACAATAGGGGTGACCCACCCAAGTTTAATCCATCTTGTTTTTCTAATTGGCAATTTCTTATGAGATCTTATATGAAGAGTGCTTCAATCGAGCTTTGGAGGATCATCGAGGTTGGCTTCAAGGCTCACGACCCCAACAACATGACAAGAAGAGAAGTTGTTGATTGTCAACTCAATGACTTGGCTCTCAACATGATCCAAACCGTCGTGGGGGAGAAGCACATGTCCCACATCGAGCTTGCCACCACCGCCAAAGAAGCTTGGGTTACTCTCACCAATGAGTTCATCGGCAATGAGAGCATGACGAGGAATAGGTTTGAGTCCTTGAGCAACCAAGCCGAGGGCTTTTTCATGTTAGAAGGTGAAGAGCATGAAGACATGTATCGAAGACTCAAGACCCTTGCCACTCAATTTCGGTCACTTGGGGCAACTCATGTGGATGATGCATGGATCAAGAGGAAGTATGTGAGTGCTCTATGGCCCTTTGAGTCAACCGACTTGAAGAGTCTCCAAGGGAGGCACAACTATCACCTTATGTCATCAATGGAAGTCATGCAAGAGATGTCCGCATTCAAGGTGGCCGCCAAGAACGCCGAAGATGCTCGTGCTAGAGCCATTGGAATGCACAAGAGTTCTCCCCTAGCTTTGAAGGCCAAGATGGTTGCACAAGACAGTGATGATGAAGAACAAGAAGATGTATCTCATTGGCATCCCAGGAGCTTGAGGACACCCTCAAGGACTACTCGGCTCTCACTTTGTCTCACTCGCACAAGGATTTTTGGAAGAGTCCATCCAAGGCAAGAGAGTTTGTGAACAAGTCAAGTGGAAAGAAGGAGGGTGGCCAAAGGGTGCGTTCGTGCTATAATTGCC
>QRDG01001059.1:0-61606 GCA_012064385.1 Puccinellia tenuiflora
AAAACACTGCAAGGGAGGAAATTCGCAATGCAATGATCTGGAAGGCATTTTGAGGTTAAGATAGATTCTGCCACCAATTGCCATCCTGGCTATACTATAGCTCTCGCAAACTGCTAGCAACACGAACGATTGGAGCCATGCATGCCTCGGCTCAACGGAAAATGCGCGGAATTCACGTTCATGGACGTTCTCTGATCTAAGTACCCAAGGGAGTAGTAGTACAAAATATTAACATCCAGTTTATCGGCCACAGAATTTTTCTATGGTTAATTATGCGGGCAGCACATGTATGTCTGAACCTTTTTACTGCAACACACATTCATTGTGCCTGTACCTTCTAAAACTGAAGAGCTAGCCAAATCGCCCCAAGCTGTGATGGATGATTACCTCGGTTCAAATCGACCCGGCGGGAAATAATGGTGGTGAATCTATAATACTCCATGCTAGCGAATCTGAGTAATCAACAATTTGCACTAACCAACAAGCTAGTGAATCTGATACGGGACTAGCTGGAATAGTGCTGTCAACTAAATTTAAGCATAGAGCAGACAACAATTTGCATCAAACATTGGCTACCGAGTCCTAATTTGGGGCAAACTAAAACATCCGTAGGCCGTAGCGACAGCCAGAAGATACAAGATCCATCCGCAACCCCATGGATGCAGCGGGAAGCCCTAGCTACAATGGATGATTACCTCGGTTACCCGGTGGGAAACCTAGCTAGCTGCCCGTCTGTAGTAGATCGGTACTCGTGCGTGCCACTTTGCGCCGGCGGAAGTCGCCGCCGTCGGGCGGGATGGGATGGCGGAGAAAAGACGGCGCCGGCGAAGTGTCTACTGGGGAGAGACGGGCTCTGTTTCTGACGTCAGACTATCCTTTTTCTCTGAGATAAAAAATACTGAGGTAAAAATACTGAGGTAATTATTAATTAACAATTATAATAAAGGTTCACATGACCGCAACATAAATAAGTTCATCACACTTTGATAGCAAAAAGAAAGGGACAGTGCTGAGCGTCCCCGGAGAATCAAACCTTCCTATCCCCGGGTCCCCGTGCTGACACGTGTCCCTTTTTTCTGCCCAAATCCCGCTTTTGCTACCGGTAGCAAATAATAGCCCGCTTTTGCTCCTATGCAGCAAAAAACGGTTCACCCATAAAATAGAAAAAGTCTTCCCAAATCCCGCATTTGCTACCAGGTAGCAAATAATAACCCGCTTTTGCTACTATGTAGCAAAAAACGGTTCGCCCAAGAAAAAAACTGACTTCGCCGGAGACCTCACCGGAGACCTCGCCGGAATTCTTTTGCTACCGTAGCAAAATCGACGCCGAAGACGTCACCAGAGATTCTCGCCGGAGACATCGTAGCAAAATCTTTGCACTAAGGTAGCAAAACCAAATAACTATAATAGCAAACATATTGTTATATTGCAGCATCGTAGCAAAAATTCTTCCG
Source organism: Puccinellia tenuiflora (assembly GCA_012064385.1). Classification (NCBI taxonomy): domain Eukaryota; kingdom Viridiplantae; phylum Streptophyta; class Magnoliopsida; order Poales; family Poaceae; genus Puccinellia; species Puccinellia tenuiflora. The sequence continues at coordinate 1,455 of QRDG01001059.1, forward strand.
ACGAGGTCCTCGGCAGAACAAATTATACAAACAAATTCTACTGATTTGCTACATCTGTTCTACGAATTTGCATCATAAAGGAAAAATGTTTGCTACAAAGGTTCCAAACATTTGCAACGCACCAAAAGAAAAAAATAAGAGAGAACTTGCTACAACAGTTATGTGGATTTGCATCGAAAGTGAAAAAATTATGTTCCAAATCTTCAAAAATTTTGCACCAGAACAAAGAAAAAAGGAAGTACAAAAATTCGTCGAAGAAAATTTGCTCTGGCCGTCTCGGGGTGCACTGATAGCTCATGGCCGTCTCGAGGTGCTCGTGCCGTCTCGAGGTGCCTCCATGGCGGCTATTCGGGCACGTCTCGAGGTGCTCCTAGCCGATCCGGCGTGACGTGGGGAGCCGTCCCGACGGAGGCGTGCAGGGGATCCGTCCCCGACAGCGGTGGCGATGGGGAGCCATCTCAGCGGCGGCGCGCAGGGGATCTGTCCCCGGCAGCGGTGGCGCGATGGGGAGCCGTCCCGATGGCGGCGGGGCGCAGGGGAGGGCGACAGTCGAGGGCCGCCGCCGGAGGCGGACAGCGGAGGCCGAGGAGGCGTGCGGCGGCCTTGCGGGGGCGGCAACCGCATCGAGGAGGCGAGCAGCGGCAGCCAAGCCGAAGGCGGAGGGCGGCGGTGCGCAGGGGAGCGCGACGGTGGAGGGCCACGAGGCCCTTGGCGCCCGACCCGCCCGCCGCCGCGCCTCCCCCGACCCCGTTCCCGCCGTACTCGCCGTCGGAGACGTCCTCCCCCAAAGCAGCACTCCGCCGTTGCGGCCTACGACGAGGTTAAGGTGCGGGCCGTGGTGGGTCGGTGGTGATGGGCAGCGCCGGTGCGGGAGGTGGATGCCCGGTGTGCGGCATGGTGCTAGGAGGAAGACGATGAGATAGGAGATGAGGAGCAATTTGGGAAAGAATGAGTGCACAGGAGCAATTTGGGAGGAAGATAGACGGTACGCGGCCGTGCGGGACCTTTTCTTCCGCGTCGAGAGGACGCGTGTCGCCAGCAGAAGGCGGGGGATGCAATGCTAGCGATCCCCCGGGGGAATACAATCGTTTCCCAAAAGAAAGATCAGAAATTCGCCTCCCCATCCATTCGATCTATAATTTGAGTAGGCTCGGGAGAGAAAACGAGGGCGTGCGGGTCGAGCGATAATTACGAGCGAAAAATACGAAGGGGCGGCGTAGACTACGATTGGACCTTCATGGGAGGCGGTTAGTATACTAGATTTTGGGTTTTTCTTTTTCAGAATTATAACCATATATAAAAATAACAGGGTATGTGGGTATGCGGGTATGGGTTTCGGTGTACCATGCCCGCACCCGTAATACCCATCGGGTGCACACTTTTTACCATTTACTTACCATAGATAAAACTTTTTCACCATACTCTCACCCTAACGGGTAAAAACCCACTAGGTATGCGGGTAATGGGTACCCATTGCCATCGGTAGTAATTAACCCCTACTCTGTCTACGTTAAGTATACGGACTTTGTCCTAAAGAAGCGTACGTGTCTTTTCATCTGAAAGAAGAACCGTTTGAAAACTGTCGAAAAAGCTTTTATAAAATTTCATGTCTGAGCCTTTTGTGTGCTTGTAAAAATTTTAAAGAAAAAATAAATTTTGTGCTATGTGGAAAACTAAATCAATCGGTCTGATGTTGCAATTTTACCTATTTTATTTGATCTACTCGTCGGAAAACCTATTTCGCAACGGTAAATGGTAAGACATTTCTCCAAAGTCAAAACGCCACATTTAAGAAGCGGTGCAATCAGAAGACTACAGTCTAAACAACACAAGGAGCGGCTGAAATCTTGGTAGCCATGGTTCAGGGCTTGCTCCTTTCAGACTCCGCCACCGATGTTTAGGCCATCTTCAACGCGCCGACCCATTTCGTTCGAACGGTCCGTTTCGTTCCGGATGGGTCGAAACCAGGGCCCAACGCGTCGACGCAAATGGACCGCTGTCCGTTTTTTCATCCGTTTCGACCCAAAATCCGGCCCAAATTTGAGCCGGGTTTACGTCGGCGCGGACGCGTGTGGACTCCGCGCGGTGTCCACCCCACTCCCCCCTGGCCCACCTGTTGGCATCACCCAACGGCCAACTACCATCATAAATGTGGTGGGAGTGGCCTTTATATGGACGCCGGCGAGTCAAACCCTAGCTCACAAAACCCTAGCGCCCCCGCCACCGCACTTCCTTCCCCAGCTCCTCCAGCCACACCTCTCCACCACCCGCCGGCCACTTGTATGGATCCGCCACCGCCACCGCCGCCACAACAGCACCTCCTCGACCAGATCGAGAAAGCCCGCCGGAGCACGCTAGGGCGCTACCGCGATAGTTTATCTCGACGCACTTCCACGAGCCCGGCGTGGATCGGCATGCCCCATTACCGGGCTCCAGAAAGGCTGCCGGAGGAGGTGAGGAGGACCATGGCGTACTCCAACGACTCGGACCCCGAGGGGGACGTGTACGCTGCTGGGGTCACGGCGGGCTCCGTCGACGCCACTGCCAGCCCCCCCGCTCGCTCCGCTGCGAGCGCCACCACCTCTGCCGTGACCGGCGTGGTCGAGGTGATCCACCTGGACCCGGAGGACTCGAGCGGCCCGGACCTCAAGGAGGCCATGGCGCGCTCGCTGGACTCGTTCCAGGCCGAGCTTGCCCGGCAGAGGAAGGAGGATGCCGACTTGGCGCGGGCGACCCGCGTGTCGCTTTCTGAGGCCCGTGCGAGCGGCCGCAAACGCGACCGCGAGGAGGGCACCGACAGCAGCCGTTGAAGACCTCAAGCGGCGAATTTTGTTAAAATAGCCGGCGCAAGGGGAGTCGCCAGGACAGGCCCCGACGCCGGTATCCTGGCAGGAAGAGCCATCAAGTCCGTGCCGCCACCGGCCACCAGGCCGGAAGAGATCCAGCAAGACCGTGCCGCCACAAGCGGCCAATTTTGTTAAAATTTGTTGGGTCATCCATCGCCGGTATCGGAAGTCATCCTAAAATTTTATTAATTTAGTAGAATGTAGTAAATCTAGTAGAAAAAATCGGAGAATATATTCTCAAAACTATGTAATTTGTGGAGTAATATGAAATATAATTGTATAACTTCTAAAAGAAGAAAGGGGCGGACCAAATGGGTAGGCCCGTTGGGTGCACTGGCCAGAAATGGCCGGACGGGGACGGACCCCTGTCCGTTTCCCGACCCAAACGGAACAAAAACGGACCAAAAACACGTCCGTTTGGGTCGGCGCGTTGGAGATGGCCTTATTATCGTGAAAAATATGGAACCAGCTAAACCCTTCCGCAATGTGGCCAATGTCTTCGGTCATCGTGGCAGATATACCGGCGATGTCCTAGTCTCTACGACATTGACAGATAAATTTTCTTCTGTAATAACCTCATGGACCGGTGATAAAACCAGATAATTACGGTTTTCTTGACCACCCAATAAGTTTATGAGGATGTCGGATCGTATCCTTGATATGAGTTCCTGCTCAGTTACAATAAAAGCAACCTAATCCTGATTATTAAATCTAGCAGAATTTGTAATAAAGAGTGTTAGAGCATTTCTAGCAGTGCCCTTAACACGCGAAACCTCAAACATGTTTTAATGTTCGCGGAACTCACGTTTTTTGCGCAAAAACTAGTCGCAACATAGCAGAAACCTTAAATCGGAACTGCAAATCAAGAAATTTTGGCGGGAATGAAATTGTTCTTCATCGATTCATCTCGTACAGATGAATTCGTCCATAATTTCCATTTAATCTAAACTATAACAAAAATATATCTACTGGATTTCGTCACCGCCCTTGACCTATTCCAAAATTTGGCTCACCGGAGCCTCGGGTGCGGCGGCGACGCAGCGGCGGTGGAGAAGCTTCACTCCTCGTCGGAGACGAGGTCGATGACCAACGCCGCCTCGCGCTCCTACTCCGCCTTCTTCTCTGCGGAGACGCGGTCCTGCTCGAGCCCCTGGTGGAGGAAGATGCCGTTGATCTTCTCGTTGCGCTGGAGCTGCGCCGCGTGCTTCTCCGCCTCCCGCTCGGAGCGGAGCTTCACCACCGCCATGGTGCGCTCGAGGTCGTCGTCGGCGACGAAATCCTCCGACGCGAGGGAGAATCCGAAGGCCTCGACGTCGTACTCCTCCGGCGGAGGAAACGCTGGCGGCGGCGCGGAGGAGCTGTCCTCGCCGCCGTTGCGGAGACGAGTTCGGCGCACGAGCTCGTGCTCCCACCGAAGATGATCGAACTCCTCGACCTAGCGGACGAGGAGAGATGGCGGCACAGGCTCGTCGTCGAACGACCGTCGTCGCGCGTTGAGCTTCCGTGCGCCGTCCGAGCGGACAAGTTAGGCCCGCTGCGCATCAGAGTAATCGCCGCCGAATTGGTCGTCGCCCGGCAGCGGCGGCGAGAGCTCCCTCTTCAGGGCCATCGTAGCTCGGCGGCGGCGCTGGATCTGCTCTCGCGGCGGCTGAATCACGCGTTGGAGGCGGCGGTGCGGGGGGCGGATTTCTCGTTGGCGGCGGCGTGATGATGAGGGTTGCGAACTGGATAACCCTCGTCGACCGGCATAAATAAAGGCTGGGGCGCACATTCACGCCCCCCCTTATCCTGTTTACGGACCGAGCGGCCTTTACGGGTTCTGGACTGGCAGAAAAAACTGCCTCGGCCCGTAAACTCACCAGAGTTTTGAGGGTTTCGCCGTTTTAAGGGCTCTGATAGAGATGCTCTTAGTACTTAGTACTGCTACCAGCTACTAAACGAAGTGTAGCTCACTAGAGCTCTCCCTTCATGCGGTCCTTGTCACCAATGTCCTTGTTCTTCAGATGTCATATGTGGCTGCAAATTTTTTATAGCAAGCAACAGGGTTTTGTATACCTTTCTCTAGTTTTACGTTTTCTGATTTGAGGTCCAAAAGTACCCCGAAAAAATTCATCTTTACGGTATGTTCTGTTTTTGACAGATTCTGTCTTAGTTTTGTATTGCTTCTTTTACGGGCAAAGTGAAGTTCTTTTGAGGCCAAGAGCTTTACTTAGATCTTGGTAACAGTAGCTAATGTTTAAATATAAGTTCGTGATATGTGCTTTGGAACTGAAGGAAGATATTATTTTTATGGACTAACCCCTCTAATGATGTTGCGATAAGTTTTGCGTGAAGCAAGTTTTTAAGTATCCAAGAGCAAGGTGATGAAAGAAGATCAAGATGGTATAAAAGCTCAAGCTTGGGGAGGCTCCCCCATGGACCCTCCTCTGCAATATTCAAGACGTCACGAGCGTCTAAGCTCGCCCAAGGCATCCCCTTCTCCATCAACAATCATCAGTTTTACTCATGATACTATATTTTTATTCATTTACACATTATGTGTTGTTCTTGGAGCGTCAGTTTGTTTTTACTTTCAGTTTGTTTATGTATTGTTCTCCGGTCTTTGCAATAATTTGGATCCTTGCACTCTTGTTTGGGAGAGAGACACGCTCCGTTTTTTCATAAAACACTCATGTTCTTCAATTTTATGTGTTGAGTGTTTAGCTTTTATTATTCTTGCTTCTAGCTCTTGTTTTTCATGTATCTCTTGTTCAAAGCTATCAGCTTTTGTAGTTAGGAAGTACTCTTGTGTGTTTTCACTTTTAGTTGTTTCAAATAAGTTGATTGGTGTTTGATTGAAAGGGAATTATCATGTAGGAAGTGTGAAAAGAAGTGCTTGCATAATCTTGTAGATCATTGTCCTGAATATTTTATACTTGTCAATTATTTAGAGATATGAAGTAGATTAATGCTTAAACTTGTGGATCATTTACATAAGAACGGATTAGTAAAGAACTATCGTAAAGCTTAAAATTATGACGCTTGTCCTGCTTGGTAGATCTCAAAGTCTAGATGTTCTTTTTGCAAAGAGATAGTTTGGCTAACAAGGAAGACGGTGTGAGGTCTAATGGTTATGCTTAATGTATATCTGTAGTTATTCATTGAAGCAAGTTGGTGTTATGTATTTGCTTGATATCTTGCTAAGCCTAAACATTCCGTATTGTGAGGGAATACTTCTCGTGCATCCAAATCCCTGAGCCAAATATATTTGCCATTTGTGTCCACCATACCTACCTACATGTGATATTTCCTTGCCACTGCAAGTAAATTTGTCATGTGCTACCTTTAAACTTTCAAAATATTCTAATTTGTGTATCTGTTTTTAGCTCATGAGGAAGTAGTAAGGAAGTTTGTTATATCATGTGTCAAGCAAGGTTATTTCCCCCTTTTCACCTGGTGAGTGTGGATTACGTGCTCACTTAAATTTGCCGGGAGCTGGCCAAGGGTTCCCAGCCCGCAAAATATAATTTCAACATCATTAATCTCTCCTTCACACAGTGCAAACCTAAGAAATCAGTCAAACATTGGCTAGTGACAAACAAAGAAGAAAGAGGATAGTTCTCGTTCCTCTATGGGAGCCGCTCTCACAAGTCTAAAACCTTGCTTGGTGTGGGGGACTAGCAGATTTCTTTGATGTGGAGTCATTGACGAAAGCATGCATATCTCAAAATTGTTTTACTTCTGTCTCATAAAAAATTAAAAAGCTCTAGCACATGATTAATCCCTGCTTCCCTCTGCGAAGGGCCTTTCTTTTATTTTTATGTTGAGTCAGTTTTCCTTCCCAATCTTTACCTCTCAAGCAATCACATAGTGTCAACTTTGGTGCAAATTTTACTACATTTTATCTTTATGTCTAACCATGAAAACTTTGTATTGACTTTATCTTGAGATAAATATGTTGCAAGTTGAAGCTTTTGCTGAAAACTTAAATCTTCCTTTGTGTTGGTCAAACATCTTTGCCGAAAGAACATTGCTTTGTGAGATATCAATCATGTCAAGATTCATACTTTTAGTCTCCAAAGTACTATTTGCGAAAAAAAATCTTGTTTAGATGTTACACTTGGTCGATCACTGTCTGCTTTACATTATTACTTGATCAAGATTGTGTTGTTGACATGTCACTTCAAAAATTATATTGTTATCATTTACCTACTCGAGGACGAGCAGGAATTAAGCTTGGGTATGCTGATACGTTCCAGACGTATTTATAATTTTTTATGTTTCATGCTTGATTATATATCATATCCACATGTTTTTATAATATTTTTATATCATTTTGGCATATTTCATGCAACTAACCTATTAAAAAGATGCCCGGTGCCAGTTCATGTTTTCTGCTCTCTTTTTGTTTCTAAAAAGTTGTTCAGGGGAGTTTGTCGGAATTGGCTGAAAATTTACATAATTTATTTTTACGAAGAAACAAAGACGGAGCCAGGAGGGGAGCTCCTAGGGCCCCCCAGCCCCCAGACGCCACCCAGGCGGGTCCTAGGGCTTGGCCGCGCTGGGTCCCACCTGGACAAATGGTCCACCTCCTCGAGTCGCCCTTTCACCTATAAATCATATTCATCTCGGAAACCCCTGATACCAGATCATATTCTCCAGAAAACATCCGAGGCCACCGACGTCGCCAACCCTAGATCGGGAGGGTCATGAAGCTCTTCCCGGCACCCTGTCGGAGGGGGAGATCGTCACCGGAGGCATCTACACCACCATGCCCGCCTCCGGAGTGATGCGTGAGTAGTCCACCATAGGACTACGGGTCCATGGCAGTAGCTAGATGGTTGTCTCTTCTCCTTGTACTCTATTGTTTAGATCTTGTGAGCTGCCCTACATGATCAAGGTTATATTATCTGTAACTGCTACATAATGTGCTTGCTTGGATCCGATGAATTGTGAAAATCATTACTCTTGTTCATCTATGTGTTATATTTTATCTATAATCTTGCATGCTCTCCGATGCTACTGGACGCTTTGGCCAAGTAATTGTTAGTATCTTCAGAGAGAGTATTTATGCTAGATAGTGGGTTCATGCCTCTTTTGCGCGGAGTGCGACTGACAGAAATGCTCATGCCAAGTTTGTGTTGTTGCCACTAGGGAGAAAACAGCGGTGTAATTTCCTTGTGTTATTTACATTGTTTACATTATGCACTTTGCTTATTGCAATGATCTGTTGCTTGCAACTTAATACTTCTGGGAGACATGCTGGATAGCGATCTCGGGGGTGGATTATTAGTCATTGATGTCTACTACACGCTTCTATTCTTGTAGACTTGTTGGGCCTCCAAGCGCGGAGGTTTGTAGGACAACGGCAATTTTCCCTTAAGTGAGTAACCCAAGGTTTATCGAACTCAGGGAGGTAGAGGTCAAAGATATCCCTCTCAAGAAACCCTACAATTAAGATACAAGAAGTCTCTTGTGTCCCCGACACACCTAATACAGTTGTCAGTTGAATAGGTGCACTAGTTCGGCGAAGAGATGGTAAAATGCAAGTGATATGGATGGTAAAAGGTGATTTTGTAATTCTGTAATAAATATGGCATCAAGCAAACAAGTGACAAAAGTGACTAAAAACGGTGTATCAATGCTTGGAAACAAGGCCTAGGCTTCATACTTTCACTAGTGACTACTCTCAACATCATTAACATAATTAAACACATGATAGTTTCACAAAAACACATGCATGGTAGACGTTACTTGGAGATCATTCTTTTGTGGATCAAATAGGATGAGAATTGCGTAGGGCTACGAGAAGCACACCTTAAAGTTCGTATTCCACATCTATGGACACTTCATGCTGTCACTATCCGCATCCAAAGATAGAACTAACAAACACCACAACATATTTCTTGAATAGTCTCTTTCTTCAATAACACAAGCATCAAGAAACCTCATGATCTATTCAATCCAACAATAATAAAGAACAAACTCATGATGAAGATCCCTCTAATCTTGATGCATAGAGTCACACACGGCACCCACACTATCACCGAGGTACCGTGATCACAACGGTGACTCCGCAAATTATACTAGATAACTCCACTTGAGCAACATCATATCCACTACACATAGGGAAACATCATGTATTCAACTATACTAACAAAGCTCATGATCACAACGAAGATCACATCATGGGAGAGAGAGATAACCAACTACTTGTATAAGCCTTAGCCCTGGTGAGGGACAACAACCTCCTCATCACGGGAAGCAGCGGCGTTGATGGAGATGGCCCCGGCGGTCGATCCCCGTCCCGGCAGGGTGCCGGAACAGGACCTTCTGAACCCCCGAAACTTGTCGGCGATGGCAGCGGAGCTCTGTATATTTGGGAAAATCCTTTGAGGGTTAGGGTTTTTTTCATCGGGGATGATTTTATAGGCGTCGAAGGCGACCGAGGGGGTGCCCACAGGGCAGTGGCGGGCTGTGGCCGCGGCCCCCCTTAGACCCGCATGTGGGACCCTCCCCTGTCCTGTGGGTCCCTCCCGGGGTCGCCCTTCTGGCTCCGGTCCTTATTTCTTCAATAAAAAATCCCCGTAAATTTTCGTCCAATTCCGAGAATATTTCCAGAAGTAACTTTCTGCAACAAAAACAACACAAAACAGGGAACTAGCACTGGGCATCTTGTCAATAGGTTAGTCCGACAAAATGCATAAAAATGATGTAATATGATAGTAAAAACATGTGACAACTTCACAAAACTAGCATGGATCATCAAAAAATTATAGATACGTTTGAGACGTATCAGCATACCCAAGCTTAACTCCTACTTGTCCTCAGGTAGGTAAGTGATAACAAAATAATTTTTTATGAGACATGCAACCAACACAATCGTGATCAAGATAGTAATGTAAAGCATAGGATGTGAATGAAGTGATACAACACAATTGTCTATAGTTGATAGCAAGAAAGCAATGAATAACCAAGTTGAATCATTCAAGCAAAACCTTTCATAAATAGTACGTTAAAGACATGAAAGCAATGTGATCCACATATTTGATTAATTGACAAAGGTAATAGTTCCATAACAAAAGTGTTTGAGAATCAAAACAAAGATGATGCAAGTTTTAGCAAAAAGCTTCAACTTCCAACGGTAAAGTCAATATAAAGATTCATGTTTAATCTGACGATGCAATATGATCAATGATATCCAGAGTCAATGCTAGATGTTTGCTTTGGTGGAGATAGAAGGTGGAGGAAAACTGACTCAACATTAAAAGTAAAAGAAAGGCCCTTCGCAGAGGGAAGCGGGGATTAGTCATGTGCTAGAACTTTTTATTTTTAATGAAACAGAAGTAAAACAATTTTGAGACATGCGTTCTTTCATCAACGACTTCACAACAGAGAAGCTATCTAGTCCCCCATAACAAGCAAGCCTTTTAGACTTGTGAGAGCAGCTGGTTTTTAGAGGAGCGAGTACGCTCCTCTTTCTCCTTGGTTCAACCACTGTCCAATGTTTTGAGCTGATTTCTCAGATTTTCATTACGCGGAGGAGAATGGTGAGTTATATTTATATTTTTGCTTAAGCTGCTCTCGGGTTGATTCAAGTGAAGACGTATTCCATCGACACTGGGTGAAAGGGGGCAAATGACCTTGCTCATCACGAGTTATATCTAGCTCTCCACTGCTCCCTCATGATCTTAAAAACAGAGGCGCAAAAAGGAGTATTTTGAATTTTTAAAGATAGCACATGACAAATTTACTTGGAATGGCAGGAAATACCATGCATAGGTAGATATGGTGGACTCAGCTGGCAAGATAGTTTGGCTTTGGGATTTGGATGCACGAGTGAACCATACACTCAGTACGAATTTTTTGGGCTTAGCAAAGAAGGTATTTGAAGCAAACATCTAAAATTAACCGGTAACAGAGTAGCATAAGACATTTATCAATCATAACCATAAAAACTCCACACCGTCTCCAATATTGACCAAACAATTATTTTGATGGAAAGATTAGCTTAAAGAATTAACAACTACGAAACACCACACAGTTTCAAGTTTTAATAGTATTTCTTTACTAATCAATTTCACTCAAATAACCAGCAAGTTTAAGCATTCATCCTAATATCTCAAAACAAATGAGAAGTATCAAGTATCCACACAATGATCTACAATACTATGCAGGTTTTTCATTTCATTCCAATATCACATGAATAACATTTTGTCCCTTTGACAATTCAAGCAATTTACCAATAACAACTCTCCAACAAATATAAGTGAAGAACATGAGAGTTTAACAACAACTACTAACAGGCCTAAATAAGATAAAAGCTAAAATCGAGAGCTTACTAGCAAACAAACAGTAGCTAAGAATACTCAACAAAATATAAGCGAAGCACAGGAGTATTCAAACGAAAAAGCGGAGCGTGTCTCTCTCCCACACAAACAAAGCAAGTATCCAACAAGCATATGACCAGAAAACAAACAAACAAAACTAAAAGCAAAAAGACGCTCCAAGCATAGCACATAATATGTAAAGTGATAAAAACTTAGTTCAACGAAGACGACCTCATGATAGTCGATAAAGAGGAGGGGATGCCTTGGGCATCCCCAAGCTTAGATGCTTGATGGTTCTTGATATTCAGAGGGGGTGCCATGGGGGCATCCCCAAGCTTGAGCTCTAATCCATCTTCAATTTCTTCATGATCCTCTCCTTTGGAAATTAAAAACTCCCTTCACACAAAACTTCTCATAAACTGATTAGAGGGTGAGTGCTCATAAATTAAAATGCACATGTGTTCAACTCAAAACAAATTGCAAACAACTTTATTGGGCATTAGCTACTGTTTACTAAGCCTCAATATGACACTCCATCTCTAGAGTATCACATTTGACGATAGGAAAAGAGACGAATAAAAAAAAAGACAGAATCTGTCAAAAACTGAATAGTCTGTAAAGATCGAATTTTTTGAGGCACTTTTATTGCTCAAATCAGAAAACTCAATACTAACGAAAGATAGATAAAGAGTATCAGGCTTGCTACCTAAAAATATCATAAAAAGATAAAATTCAGGGATGTTTACAGTGAAGGACAGAAATCTGTTTCTGGACAGCAAAACAATACCTCGCACTTTCAATGCATTAGAGGCTAAACTTGGCACAAAAACCAAAACAAAAAGATACAATGAAGTTGCTACAGAGGCAACAACTTCATGACTCATGAAAAGCAAAAACAAACTGAAAGTAAAAGATGGGTTGTCTCCCAACAAGCGCTTTTCTATTAAGCCTTTTAGCTAGGCATGATAATTTTAATGATGCTCTCATAAGAATAAGAGTTGGAACGCAAAAGAGAGCATCATGAAGCAAATATCAAACACATTTAAGTCTAACTCTCTTCCTATGCATAGGCATCTTGTAAGAAAATAAATCATTGGAGCATAAAGCATTAAAGCATTAAGTCAAAATACGATAAACACACCTTTACCTTTTCCTTGAAAATAGCAAAGGAATGCTACTCGTTGCCTTACTCTCCCACAAGATCACACTAAATACAATAGGTTCATGATCTACTAGATTCTAATATAATAAATTTCTAACCTTAGTTGATAGACAAGAACCACCATCCCATAATAAAAAAGGGGGGTGAAGGTTATTTTGTACCAATGAAGACGGATTTATATCTCGTTCAACATAGGAAGGCAAAGCAAATGCAACATTAAAACCTTCAACATAAAGAGGGGAAACTCCATAAGATGAAATTTTTTATAACCACGCTTCCCTCTCTCATAATAACTTTCAGTAGAATCATAAGAAAACTCAATAACATAACCATCACATAAAGCATTTTTCTCATGATTCACATGCATAAAAGTATTATTATTACTCCCCACATAAGTAAAATCTTTCTCATTAGTAATAGTGGGAGCAAAACTATCATAGCCATCATTGTAATCATCATAAATAGGAGGCATATCATAATCATAATAAACTTTTTCCTCAATAGTAGGTGTACTGAAAGTATCACATTCATCATAATAATCATCATATATAGGAGGCATAGTATCATCAAAGCAAATTTCCTCCTTCAAACTTGGGGGACTATGTTTTAGTACTACTAGGCAGGAGGAGGAGGAAGAAGAGGTTAGTCTTGATGGGCAGGTGGTACCTGAGAAAGACACCTTTCGATATTTGGGGTCTATGTTGCAGAAGGATGGTGATATCGATGAAGATGTGAGCCATCGGATCAAGGCGGGTTGGATGAAGTGGCGCCAAGCTTCTGGTGTCCTCTGTGACAGGAGAGTACCACAAAAGCTAAAAGGTGTAGCAGAATGTTGTATGGCGCAGAATGTGGTCGTATTGGAAGGATATTGGAAGGATAAAGCGGGCTGATAATGTTAAGAGGGGTCGTGGTAGACCAAACTTAACATGGGATGAGTCCGTTAAGAGAGACCTGAAGGATTGGAACATCACTAAAGAACTAGCCATGGACAGGGGTGCGTGGAAGTTAGCTATCCATGTGCCAGAACCATGACTTGGTTTCGAGATCTTATGGGTTTCAACTCTAGCCTACCCCAACTTATTTGGGACTGAAAGGCTTTGTTGTTGTTGCTGTTGTTGTTGTTAAACATGGGGGACTAAAAATATCATATTCAAAGAAATCATACTAATAACATTGCTACTAGCATGATTGTTATGCAAATAAAGTTCCATAGGTTTTTTAATTTTCTCTTCAAAAGCATCATGACCAATTTCAAGATAAATTTTATAAAGCTCTCTAATTTTGTTGTTGTTTTCCATTAAACCGAACTAAAGAAAACAAGAAACAAAAAGATTTAATTGCAAGATCTAAAGAAGATACCTTCAAGCACTCACCTCCCCAACAACAATGCTAGAAATTAGCTTCGTCGGAGTGTGAGTACCACTTAACTTTCCTCCCCGGCAACGGCGCCAGAAAAGAGCTTCGTTGACGGGAGAGGAATTGTAGTGCGCCCTCTTACTCCCCGGCAATGGCGCCAGAAAAGAGCTTGATGTCTACTACGCGCTTCTATTCTTGTAGACTTGTTGAGCTTCCAAGCGCAGAGGTTTGTAGGACAGCGGCAATTTTCCCTTAAGTGAGTAACCCAAGGTTTATCGAACTCAGGGAGGTAGAGGTAAAATCTCAAGCAACCCTACAATTAAGATACAAGAAGTCTCTTGTGTCCCCGACACACCTAATACAATTGTCAGTTGTATAGGTGCACTAGTTCGGCGAAGAGATGGTAAAATGCAAGTGATATGGATGGTAAAAGGTGATTTTGTAATTCTGTAATAAATATGGCATCAAGCAAACAAGTGACAAAAGTGACTAAAAACGGTGTATCAATGCTTGGAAACAAGGCCTAGGCTTCATACTTTCACTAGTGACTACTCTCAACATCATTAACATAATTAAACACATGATAGTTTCACAAAAACACATGCATGGTAGACGTTACTTGGAGATCATTCTTTTGTGGATCAAATAGGATGAGAATTGCGTAGGGCTACGAGAAGCACACCTTAAAGTTCGTATTCCACATCTATGGACACTTCATGCTGTCACTATCCGCATCCAAAGATATAACTAACAAACACCACAACATATTTCTTGAATAGTCTCTTTCTTCAATAACACAAACATCAAGAAACCTCATGATCTATTCAATCCAACAATAATAAAGAACAAACTCATGATGAAGATCCCTCTAATCTTGATGCATAAAGTCACACACGGCACCCACACTGTCACCGAGGTACCGTGATCACAATGGTGACTCTGCAAATTATACTAGATAACTCCACTTGAGAAACATCATATCCACTACACATAGGGAAACATCATGTATTCAACTATACTAAGAAAGCTCATGATCACAACGAAGATCACATCATGGGAGAGAGAGAGATATCCACATAGCTACTTGTATAAGCCTCAGCCCCGGTGAGGGACTACTCCCTCCTCATCGCGGGAAGCAGCGGCGTTGATGGAGATGGCCCGGGTGGTCGATCCCCGTCCCAGCAGGGTGCCGGAATAGGACCTTCTGAATCCCCGAAACTTGTCAGCGATGGCGGCGGAGCTCTGTATCGTATTTGGGAAAATCCTTCAGGGGTTAGGGTTTTTTTGTCGGGGATGATTTTATAAGCGTCGGAGGCGGCCGAGGGGGTGCCCACAGGGCAGGGGCGGGCTGTGGCCACGACCCCCTTAGACCCGTGGGTGGGACCCGCCCCTGGCCTGTGGGTCCCTCTCGGGGTCGCCCTTCTGGCTCCGTTTCTTATTTCTTCAATAAAAAATCCCCGTAAATTTTCGTCCAATTCCGAGAATATTTCCAGAACTAACTTTCTGCAAAAAAAAATAGCACAAAAACAGGGAACTGGCACTGGGCATCTTGTCAATAGGTTAGTCCGACAAAATGCATAAAAATGATGTAATATGATAGTAAAAACATGTGACAACTTCACAAAACTAACATGGATCATCCAAAACTTATAGATATGTTTGAGACGTATCAGTCATAGGCGCAGTTGGATAACGGTCTATGTATTTTGACGTAATGCCCATATTAGATGAAACGGTGAACTATATTGTTTTATGATAGCATTGTTATGCGCCCACAATTTTGTCAATTGTCTTGCCGTAATTTGTTTACACATCGTGCATATCTTCTGGAGAGACACCACTAGTTATCTGTGGATCCCGGTCCTATTTTGCTACACTATTTAAAACCGTTTTAATAGCTTTCTGTACTCATTTGCTCGCTGGTCATATTTTACTCTCATCATATTTTACACTTGCACATTTGATGGTAGATATTGATAAGTTGGGTGGTGCCCCAAGCGAAGGCGGAATTGTAGCTAGTAACAGTTTTCCCTCAATTAACGAACCGAGGTTTATCGAACCAGTAGGACTTTGAAATCAACAACGAGGTGAATGCTGAAGATCTCTGGCGCTTAGGGATAGCTTCAACAAACATGGACCTGCACACACTCAACCAAATACTTTGTCCCCAACGGCGGAGAGGTTGTCAATCTCTCCGGTCTCGCAGAATACAAAGTGGTTAATTGTATGATGAAATAGATAAAATATGAACAGTGACCAGACAAGTAATGATGATTAAAAGCAACTAAATGAGGTTGTAAACGATGTAAAAAGATGGACCGGGGGCCATGGGTTCACTAGTGGAGTCTCTCAAGTAAATAAAATATGCATGTGATGGGTGAACGAATTACAGCTAGGCAATTGACAAAATCATGACACAAACCCAATTTAGCAATGACAAAAAGGACATGATAATATTTATGGAGGCATCACGACAAGAAACAAAGACCGTTGAGTCCAACTGCGTCTTTGTCTAAAAAGTCCACCGTGGGATCGCTATCCAGTCTGTCACCCAACGGTATTAAGTTGCAAGCAACAGACAATTGCATTAAGTAAAGTGCATGAAATAAGAAATACTAATATCAAAATAGACATTAACACCGCTGTTTTACCCTTAGTAGCAACAGCACACCCTCGCCCTTAGACGTTTCTGTCACTCGTGCCTAGGAACAAAAGGGGGCATGAACCCACTATCTAGCATAAATACCCTCTCTTGGAGATACACACAATCACTTGGCCAAAGTAACTACGCACATCGGAGAGCATGCAAGAACATAAATTATTCATATAATAATCATGCACAATCTGAACATAACTTCATAATCCATCGGATCCCAGCAAACACATCACATAGCATTACAATAATCGATCTTGATCATGTTAGGCAGCTCACAAGATCATAAGACATGAAGCACAAGAGAGAGACTACCAACTAGCTACTGTCATGGACCCGTAGTCCAAGGTGAGACTACTCACAAATCATCCCGGAAGAGGGCATGGCAATGAAGAGCCCTCCGGGATCGATCTCCCCTCCGGCAGAGTGCCGGGATCAGCTTCAGATTGGAGCCAAACTAGGGTTTTCGGTGACGGCGTGTCGAGGTCGAATTTCTGGAAAATAATGGCCGCCCTCTCGGTTTTAGGTCAAAAGGGATTTTTATAGGCATCGGAGGGGGCCGAGGTGACGCCCTAGGAGCAGGGGCAGGCCCCACCCGCGGGTCAAGGGGGGCCGCGGCAGCAGGCCGCCCCTGCCCTGTGGGTGGCCCCCCAGGCTGCCCTTTGGTCCACGTGTGTCTTCCGTCGCATAAAAAATCTCCGTAAATTTTGAGGGCAATCCGACGATATTTCCTGTTGTGACTTTTCTGAAATACAAAAACAGTAAAAACAGGGAACTGGCACTGGGCATCTTGTCAATAGGTTAGTCTGACAAAATGCATAAAAATGATATAAATGACAGTAAAAACATGTGACAATATCACAAAACTAGCATGGATCACTCAAAAATTATAGATACGTTTGAGACGTATCAGCATCCCCAAGCTTAACTCCTACTCGTCCTCGAGTAGGTAAGTGATAACAAATAATTTTTGATAAGACATGCAACCAACACAATCTTGATCAAGATAGTAATGCAAATCAAAGGATGTGAATGAAGAGATACAAAACAATTGTCTATAATTGATAGCAAGAAAGCAATGAATAAACAAGTTGAATCATCCAAGCAAAACCTTTCATAAATAGTATGTCAAAGACATAAAAACAATGTGATCAACATATTTGACTAATTCACAAGGATAATAATTCCATGAAAAAAGTGTTTGAGAATCAACACAAAGGAAGATGTAAGCATTAGCAAAGAGCTTCAACTTCCAATGTCTTATCTTATAGATAAAGTCCATATAAAGATTCATGTTTAATCTCGATAATATAATATGCTAAACAATACCCAGGGTCAATGCTAGATGTTTGCTTTTGTGGAGATAGAAGAAAAAAGGGAAAACTGACTCAACATTAAAAGTAAAAGAAAGGCCCTTCGCTGAGGGAAGCATGGATTAGTCATGTGCTAGAGCTTTTTGGTTTTTAAAACAGAAGTAACATGATTTTGAGGTATGCATGCTTTCGTCAACGACTTCACAATAGAGAAATTATCTAGTCCTCATGACAAGCAAGGTTTTTAGACTTGTGAGAGCAGCTGGTTCTTAGAAGAGCGAGTACGCTCCTCTTTCTCCTTGGTTTCACCACCGTCCAATGTTTGGGCTGATTTCTCAGATTTGCATTGCGCGAAGGAGAATTGTGGGTTATATTAATTTTTTTGCTTAAGCTGCTCTCGGGTTGATTCAAGTGAAGACGTAATCCATCAACACCGGGTGAAAAGGGGGGAAATGACCTCGCTTGTCACAAGTTATATCTAGCTCTCTCGCTAGTAGGAAAAAGCTTATAGGTTAAAACTTAGTAGTAGTGTGCGTTAACGCCCACACGCTACTACTAATTAGTAGTAGTGTGCGGCCGAAAGCACACGCTACTAGTATATATTAGTAGCAGCGTGCGCGCCAAAAACACATGCTACTAATAGGTTTGACCGAGTGTATTCAACGGCGGGAAGTTACTAGTAGCGTGCCCTCTAAGATACACGTTACTAGTAAGTGTATACTAGTAGCGTGCATCCCAAAGCGCACGCTGCTAGTAACTCGTTCAGATTTGAAAATCTGCGAATTCAGATCCAGAAATAGTAGTAGCGTGCGCTTTGTAACACACGTTACTAATATGTAATTATTAGAAGCGTCCGTCATATAGCGCACGCTACTAGTAAATCCGGCAGAAACACACAATCTGCATACCGGCCTGTGATTGGCCAGCAATATGAGGCCATGGATTGGTGACATGGCATACCAACTTTTTCCTTCTTTTTATTTTTTCTTTTCTTTCATTTTTTCTTTTTTCTCCTCTCCTACACTCCTCCTTATCCGCGTGCGCTGCGCGCTCTCTCTCTCCCCTTCGTGCTCCACTCCTCCTCCTTATCCACAGCCCGCGCCGCCGCGCCAGGATACTGTCCCTGTCGTCAGACGTAGCAACCGCCTCGCAGCTCTGCCGCCGTCGTGCTGCCGCTGGCCGGCCGTTCCCGAGCATCCGCGTGGACGCTGCACGACCGCAGCCGCCGGCTGAGTGCATGGAGGCTGGGTGCGTGGAGGATTCGATCAGGCCAGCTGAGTACGTGGAGGCTGCCGAACCGCGGCGGCTGCACGGAGGAGGAGGGCGCGCGGGTGCGTGAAGGCTGCACGGCGGCGGCGGCTACGCGGAGATGCCGGCGGCGCCTGCCGGGAACTCGCCTCCATGGCCACCTCCCCACGAGCTCGAGCTCCTCCCGAGCCACGGCTGCGTGGAGGCTTCGATCCGGTCGTCCCCTGCTCCCACCTCCGCACCTCCTCGTCCGCCTGCGGTCGCCGTTGAACATGGACGCCTCGTGTGGCCTCGTCTGCGTCCATCGGTCCATGGCTCGAGCCCATGCCGGCGAGCACATTCTGCGCGCCCCTGCTCCCTCGTCCCCGTGGTGCACGACCGAATCCCCCGTCGTCGCTCTCCATCGACCATCCTACTGCGGCCGACCGAAGCCCGAGATGCGGAAGGCCGCGTCGGCGGCGACCGAGCTGGACCGGCACCATTTTTTTTAAAACCTGAAAATAGTATTAGTAGCGTGCGTGACCGAGGCACACTACTAATAATACTAGTAGCGTGTGGTATTGGGGGCACGCTACTAGTAACTGGATACTGGTAGCGTTCGGGTTGCGCACGCTACTAGTAACCGTTAGCAGTAGCGTGACTATTGCAGCGTGTGCCCGCACGCTGCTAGTAACCCTTTTTCGCACGCCACTAGTAAGCTTTTCCCTACTAGTGTCTACTGCTCCCTCATTAGATTAAAAACAGAGGCACAAAGAAGAAGTATTTTGAATTTTTAAAGGTACCACATGACAAATTTACTTGGAATGGTAGGAAATACCATGCATAGGTAGATATGGTGGACTCAGCTGGCAAGAAAGTTTGGCTTTGGAGATTGGATGTACGAGTGAACCATACACTCAGTACGAATTTTTAGGCTTAGCAAATAAGGTATTCGAAGCAAACATCTATCAATAACCAGTAACAGAACAACATAGGACATTTACCGGTCATAACCATAAAAACTCTACACCGTCTCCCTTGTTGACCAAACAATTCTTTTGATGGAAAGATTAGCACTTTGAATTAACAACTATGATAAACCACACAATTTCAAGCTTTCAACCATATTTCTTTACTAATAAATTCCACTCAAATAATCAGCAAATTTAAACATTCAACTTAACATCTCAAAACAATTGAGAAGCATCAAGTATTCACACCATGATCTACAAAACTAAGCAGGCTTTTCATTTTATTCTATCACCACACAAACATCATTTTGTCGCATTAACGATTCAAGAAATTTTTCAACAACAACTCTCCAACAAGTATAAGTTAAGAACAAGAGAGTTTAACTTAACAACTAGCAGCTCTAAACAAGATAAAAGCTAAAAGCGAGAGCTTACTGGAAAACGAACAGTAGCTAAAAATACTCAAAAAGATATAAGTGAAGCAAAGGAGTATTCAAACGAAAAAGCGGAGCGTGTCTCTCTCCCACACAAATAAAGCTAGGATACAACAAAGATATGACTAGCAAACAAACTAACAAAACTGAAAGTAAAAAGACGCTCCAAGCATAGTACATAATATGTAAAATGATAAAAACAAAGTTCAACGAAGACGACCTTATGATAGTCGATGAAGATGAGGGGATGCCTTGGGCATCCCCAAGCTTTGACTCTTGATATTTCTTGATATTCAGAGGGGGTGCCATGGGGGCATCCCCAAGCTTGAGCTTTGATCCATCCTCGATTTCTTCATATTCCTCTCCTTTGGAACTTAAAAACTCCCTTCACACAAAACTTCTCATAATTTGATTAGAGGGTTAGTGCCCATAAATTGAAATGCACATGTGTTCAACTCATGAAAAATTGCAAACCAACTTCATTAGACATTAGCTACTGTTTACTAATCCTCAATGTGGCACTCTACCCCTAGAGTATCACATATGATGATGGTAAAGAGACAAATGCGAAATAAAAGCAGAATCTGTAAAAATCTGAATAGTCTGTAAAGATCGATTTTTACGAGGCACTTCTGCAGCTCAAATAAAAAAACTTAAAACTAACGAAAGATAGATAAAAGAATCAGGCTTTCTGGAAAAAATTATCAGAAAAATATAAAATACTGGTGATTTTAGGATGTTCGTGCAATAGGCGCACAGAATCTGTTTTTGGACAGCAACACAATACCTCGCACTTTCAATGCATTAGAAGCTAAACTTGGCACACAAAAAAAAACAAAAAAAAAGATACAATGAAGTTGCTACAGAGGTAATAACTTGATGACTCAAGAAAAACAAAAAGCAAACTGAAAATAAAAGATGGGTTGCCTCCCAAAAAGCGCTTTTCTTTAACGCCTTTTATCTAGGCCCAGTAATTTAAATGATGCTCACATAAGAATAAGTATTGAAATGCAAGGGAGAGCATCATCAAGAAAGTATAAAACACTTTTAAGTCTAACCCACTTCCTATGCATAGGCATCTTGTAAGCAAATAAATCAATTAAGCAAAAAGTATTGAGCATCGGAAGCTAAAATAAGAGCAACTTCACAACTTTTAGCATAAAGAGAGGCGTTTTAGTAACATGAGAACTCCGACAACCATATTTTCCTCTCTCATAGTAATTTTCAGTAGCATCATGAACAAACTCAACAATATAATTATCACTTAAAATAGGTTTTTCATGATCTACAAGCACATAATTTCGGTCCATCTAAAAAATAGTAGGATTAAACCCACTTTCAATAGCATTATAATTTTTATCATCAAGTAATCTAGGACCATCATCAAGAGCTTTATCATAAGAAATTTCTAAACACAACCCCTCATTATCATGCATCTTATTGGTTGTAGCAAATAAAGGATTATCATAATATTTATCAATATAGCACGGGTTATGATATATAA
Source organism: Puccinellia tenuiflora (assembly GCA_012064385.1). NCBI lineage: Eukaryota > Viridiplantae > Streptophyta > Magnoliopsida > Poales > Poaceae > Puccinellia > Puccinellia tenuiflora. The sequence continues at coordinate 23,230 of QRDG01001059.1, forward strand.
CAAGATCATTTTTATCAAAAAAGGATGTTTCAAATGAATCAATGGGATCATAACATTCATTCCCCTTTTGTAAGGAAGGAGGACAATCAAATAATGTATGAGTTAGAGAGTTACTCTCATTAGAAGGTAGAGATGGGTAGCTACTCCATTCTTCCTCCTCTTGTTCGTCACTCTCCTCCTTGTTTTCATCCAATGAGCTTCTAGTTTCAACAATTTCTTCTTCCATAGGCTCCTGCACGGCATTAGTCTCTTCTTCTGGGGAGATAAACCCTTAAGATATTCAGTAATATAGCAATTTTCATCTTTGTAATTATCCATGCAATAATTAAGTATAGCAAAACCTTCAGATTTATAAGGAGCATCATCGTCATTTTCAATCAAAGAAGAAATTTCATAAGCACCCTTCCACGCAATAAATTCTTCAATAGGTTCCACATCATAAAAATCATAGTTTCCCTTAGCATAGGATGCTAAGGTTTCATTATCATTGCAAGCACATTGGAAAGGAAGGTGCTCAAAATTCAAGCAGCATGATGATTCATCACAACAATAATGTAGCGCCCGACCCCAGAACTATACAGTGAAGCTTTGTGCAACCGGTCATGCTACACAATCGAAGGTTACTGGGTTTACCAATCCCAGGCCAAAACCTTTGGCAGGCGTGCTCGGAATGGATCATCGGCACGCAACACTTCGATCATGCCATAAGCTCAGACATAGGTATCATGTATAGTAGAGAGATCAAGACTTGTGGAACAACTGGCACATTGCAGACTCTACGACACAAAAGTTCATATAGCAGCTCATATATGAGAAATATACAAATTACACACAAAAGGGGTCACCGACCCATCAGTACATCATGCGGAAGTGAGGTAGTTGTCTAATACAACAAGATCCAAAAATATGGCCTAAGAGGCCTACAGATATACAATCCCAGCCAGCTTGTTCCACGAGTCTTGATCTCTCTACTATACATGATAGCTATGTCTGAGCTTATGGCATGATCGAAGTGTTGCGTGCCGATGATCCATTCCGAGCACGCCTGCCAAAGGTTTTGGCCTGGGATTGGTAAACCCAGTAACCTTCGATTGTGTAGCATGACCAGTTGCACAAAGCTTCACTGTATAGTTCTAGGGTCGGGGCGCTACAAGTTGGTGTCAGAGCAGGACTGCCTGTAGGAAACCCTTTCTATTGGTCGATGTCGAGTCTAGTGTTCTTGAAAAATTATTTTTACCTTAAAAATGAGTTGTGAAAACCTTCTTAGGATTCTTTTTATTCCTTACCCAATTCACTCTGATCTCGGTGCCATCTTACCTCTATTTGTTTTAACGGTTCTTTTGATCGCCGGCAAATTCTACCCTAGGTTCACGGGGTTGGTTTCTACCTTTAGTTTACTGGTTATCTCTGCTCGTCTGCCAATTCTAAAGCCCGAAAAGAGGAAGTATTGCGGATCGTCAAGAAATTAGTTGTCAAACCCGGTGCATGAAGCTGATCTTTAACCCAAGATCTTTCCCGTTGAATCCTGATATTAGTTGTCAAACCCTACATCAGGTTGGCGAAATTTGAAGTTAGTCTTCAAACTCGAGGTTGCAGCCGTAATTTATTTGCTCAGCAATGCTTTTCTCTGTCACTAGCTTAGTTAGACTCTCTGTCATGGGACCATCTGGATCACGACAAGATTGCTCTTAGCGAGGTTTCCGTCAATGTCTGTGTTTCCTCCAATAACACTCGTTCGTGTAAACCTTTCGGCACTAGTTGTCAGAAGAGGGCTAACAAGGGCTTCTGCAATATCTTGAGATTGTTGTTAGCCCGTTCCTTACTGTAGATCTTTCGTCCGACCTCTATCTGTCTATTGACAGTCAAGTTTTATCGTGCATTGGGGTGTTCCGATGCATGTTATTCTTGTGGTTCGCTAGGACATTCCACTTCGGAATGTCAGGAGAAACAAACTCCGGTACCTTGTCCATGTCTCGGACCAGGTCAAAGTATTGTAACTCGCGGAGTAAGAGCTTGTCTAGCTTTTGTTCCGTTCCACCTTGGAGTGTCACACTCTTTTATATCAAGAGGTCGTGCTTAGTCTCATGACGAACTTGATGAAGTGATGCTCTTACCCTTCCTTATCCATCTACCTCCGAGCTACTCGGGCTCGAGAATGTCGAGGATGAATATCGTTGTGGTAATCGGATATTCTTAGCAATTGTTATTGTTTTGAAATCCAAAGGCTTTGGTGGCACTCTTAGCATGATTGGTAATTATATCATCGATCTGAGTTGTCTGTCTTGCCAAGTCCATTCGTTCAGGTGCACACCTTCGGTCAACGAGTTAGATTCATGTCGGAACTCTAAAGACCACATCCTTTACCTGGAAAAGCATGTTTCCTCTCGCCACCAGTGACATGCGGTGGTTCGTGATATTCTGGGTGTCTTTCCAGAAGTACTGCCGGGTTGTCCCCTGACCGTGTTGTCGAAAATTTTGGAAACTTGTTCGAACCACCTTCGTGTCATCGCGACGTTTGTGTTCTGGATGATGGAAGTGCTTTCTCTGGTCCATGTCCAATGGTTGACATCTGTCGCCATGGGCCCGAGTGAAGTTGCTCGTCTCCCCGGAAAGAATCCCAAGTTGGTCATGCATATGTGTTTTGTTGTTGAGTTGGTAGGTTGTTACCTCCAGTTCTCTAAATACGTCATGTGTGCCACGGGCCAAATTGTTCCTTAATGAGAAGAAGTTGTCGAACTCCAACATCTTACTGGTGTTTCCCAATCAGGACTCAGTTGTACTTCAGTGATTGGAGTTCATGCTGGTCCAGTTTCCTCTTCGTAGTCGTGACCCCATGGAACTCGCGGTCTAGCTCGTGTTTGGAGCTTGAAACGGTAGCCCATGTCTTGAGAATCTAGTTACCCTGCCTTGTGGCTAACTTCCGCAAACTCCTTCCATACCTGCGAGGCAGAAGTATCTTCACACCTACTCAACTCTGAACCTCAAGCAGAAATGATGCTTGGTGGTTTACCAAGAGCCTGACCTAGATCTTTTAGTAAACCCAATGAGTTCAGTGTTGTGGTTCAAGCACCTCACCACGAGGTCGATTGACAAAATCCACTCAATCCTTAACAATCACCCACTATCCATGAGTATCATGGGTAATTTATCCTAAGAGTTCCCCTAAGGTCCTTTCTCTATCTTAAAGGTCCGACCTCCACTTGATGACCTATTGAAGGCTATTCCGAGGCCTGATAGTGGTATCTGGAACATCGAGGAGAACATTAAGGTGGTGTTGCTAAACATGTCTCTCGGTTATTCTCCTACCCTCCTATCGTGGTAATGAGTCTTCTATGATGATTTCCACTCTGTGAGCAATCAATTAATCATTGACCAATGCTCTGTCCTTCTCTTTCTGTGGTGCCTAGATCTTGTTCTCTACTTGAAATCATTATCTTGGGTAATTCTTGGATATACCTGGATTCAGTCATCTTTCTCAAAGGCTTATGGTCTTGTGCAAAGTTCATATTTCCAACCCTTGGAGAAAGCTTGTCATCTTCTATTCATTCTGCTACATCAACAGGTTATGCTGGTTAGCTTAAGCTCTGCAAGGAGGAAGATCATCGTGGGATCGAGAAGATCGTTGAAGTTAAGGGTTGTCGTGTTTCCCTCATCCCTCTTCCTACTCTAGGAATCTCGGGACGAGATTCTTGTAAGGGGGGTAGATTTGTAACAGCCCCAGTTTGGTACCCTAAAATCTGAGCCAGATTTTCACTTTTTGCTTTGCATTGCATCATAGCATCCTTTATTAAATTGGTAAATTTAATCAAAGCAACAAATGGAAAACACTAAAGGGAAGCAAAACCCTTCCCAAATTTCCAAACCAAGTGCAATTGCTCTTGTTCACCCCCCCACACCTTCCTCTCCCGGCTATTTAAACGGCACCCTCGACCTCATCCTCTCTCACACTCTTCTCACCTTCCATATCATCGTTTCCAAATCCAAGCCACTCCACTAGCACTCAAGGAGATCGCCGCCATGCAGTACAACGGCCCAACATTCCGTCGTCCTGCCACCGTGCCGGAGAGGCAGCATCCGCCGGGCGTCGTCGTCGAGAACCAGCTGCGCGTGTGGGCCATCTCGAGGTGGAGGGGCCAAAGGGAGCTTGCTGAGTTCTTCCTCACGCAGTGCTACCGCCACCTCCCTAGGGGCTCGCCGCGCATGTTCCAGCTCCAGGACGTCATCGACGGCAACGTCGACGGCAACGGCGGCCTCCCCATCGGCTTCTACGTCACCTTCACCAACCCCTTCGACGCGTACCATCTCCTTGGCCAGGTGTTCTGGTGTGGGTGCGAGTTCATCGCATTCACAAACTACAACATCTACACCAACTTCCACGCCCTCTTCCCCACCCCGGGATACATGCACACCCTCCCCTACAACATGGGGGACGACGACGAGTGAGCCACCCCCCACCCCCCAAAGGAGGAGGCAAGGAGGAGCCAGCGAGGTCCCGGAGCCAAGGAAGAGAGCCATGTAGGAGCTGTTCTATGTTTGTTGTGTTTTATTTCCATGTTTGTTTCGGTTTGTTGCTTGCTTGGGCATATATGCCCCTCTTTATCTAGATTTCCTATCTTGTGTGCGTTCGTATCGTGTCACTTTGATGGGTTTATGTAAGGGCTACTATTGTCTTATATTTATCTATGTGGTTATAGTTCGTGAAATACGTATTTTTGTCTAATTAAAGTTCTATAAATATGTCTTAAAATGAACCTATACATTAAAAGCCCTTATTAGTGGGTCCCACGTGTCAATGGTGAAAGAAAAGGGACAAAACTCAACCAAGCGTGGGAATTCAAAACCATGGCCCTTGATAATGCTAGCATGCCTTAAAATGTCTTATAAAAGTGAACAGAGTGAGTGAACAAACTAAAATGCTGAAAAATGATAAGTAAATAATAAAAAGAAGAGAGGACATAGGGAGAGGGAGACGCATCCTATTTTTATTGGGCCCAACAAGATGTGCAACGGGTCAAATAATAAAAACAAGCATCCTCTTACTATTAGGCCTGGAGTGTGCACGTTTTTTTTCCGAAAGATCACATCTTTTGACATTGGGCCTGGCTAGGTTTTACTTGGGCCTGGCCTTTTCGCCTATCCATTGTAGTTTTTTTCTACAAAAGAACGGAACATTTCACACACATTTCTAACGTTTTACAAATTTAACCAAACTAAATAAATGTTGATTTGTGATGCATATCTGCCAAGTCTTAGCCATACACAAATTGCCCGAGCTAACTACTACACTAATTACATTGTTACAATGACCAAGGATCAGCAAATAGACAACACACATTTGAAACATTTTAGGAATTGGAACAAACCAAATGAATTTGCATCTATCATGCATTACTTCCAAGTCTTAGCCATACAGAAATTGTCCAAACTAACTGCAACACTAGTTACATTGTTTAGTGACTAATGATCAGCAAATAAACAACACCAAGAGCAATTGCACATAAATAAAAAACAACAGACATCAGATTGTCCTGCTTCTTCAGATCGACAAGCTTCTTTAGGTGCTTGTTCATCTTCTTCATCTCCTTCACTTCCGCCGCAACCCCATCCGCTTTCCCCACCGGAGCAACCACCGTGGCTGATCCCAACTGCTCGGCCGGCGGCGGCGAATTGACCCCCAGGAAGGCGCCCTCCAGTTCAATCCTATTGATGTACTCATCAAGCCACTCGAAATGGTGGCATTTCCGCAGATCCGGCTGAAAACAGAGCAAAAATTCCCCAAATCGGATGAAACCCTAATTCCCAAATTGGATGAAAACCACAAAATTGACGAAAATAAAATGAAATTGGTAGAGGGGAAACTAAGATCTCACCTTCCCTGGCTCTGGTTTGCTCTCGCATTTCACAAACTCGCGCCCGGCGTTGCCTTTCTCATCGGTCACGTGGTCAGGCGCTTCAGGGGCGCCGTCCGTGGGCAGTCAGGGCACCGTCCCAGCGGCACTGGACCATAGCGCGGCCACCGGCAGTACGAGGTTGAAGTGGAGGTCGACATCACCGCCGGCGTTGCAGTGCTTAGAGGATCGCCGGAGAAGAAGGGGGGTAGGAACGGGCGGATGCTCTGTACTGCAACGGTCGAATGAACTAGCTCCGGTGCGGGGACGAGATCGTCTCTCTTGTTGCAGCTACGTGTTCTGGGTCCCACGACGTGAGGTGGACAAGCAGTGGGTCCCACGATCTGACGTGGATAAGTTTTGGGTCCCGCTCAGCCCATGTAGTTTGAATTGATAAGTTGTCTACTGATGTTTAAGAGAAGTGTCGCATTGCAGCTATAAGCCCGACGGGAGACGTCGCATGCTACCTATTTCCAGAAAGAACGTCGCTTCTCGTCCAATTCCTTGGAAAAACATCGCACAGGGGCTATTCACCCATAATTTCATCAACACCGCCACGGCAAGTACGATCAGGCCTGTGGAGGCGGCGCTGATGTCGTTCTCCATCGCCGACGAGACCTTCAGCTCCTGAGTCCGGCCACCGCCTTTTTTCTTGAATAATGCTCCTTTTGACTGCGAGCAAGGGGGATGTTCGCACCTGACGGAACTCGGTGGCAAGCTGTGCATGCTACGAGATCTTCGACGTAATTCTGGTCTGCTGGAGATCTGGAGCTACAGCAATGATTGTGGCTGCTGGTCGCTGCAACATTGCATCAATTTGGCGGCCCAGCAGTATGTTGGGAGAGATGCTGATCTGGCCGAGCCATTGCACATAAGAGTTGTTGGCGGTTCTGTTGGAAAGAGGCAGGTGATCTACATTGCCACGTCCAAATACAAGGTGGTCGCCTATGATCCAACATCCGGAACTCTAGAAACAATCCTTCATTTTGGAAGGGAAACAAGTCGGTATGAAGCTAATGTATCGCATACAAAAGTGTCTTTGTTTAGAGAGAGACTTACTCCTCTGCGTTAGACAAACAAAGAAATTTATTACAGTATAAGCAAAGAAAAAGGGTATAAACTTATTTTTTGAGGATGCACATTTCATTTTCTATTTATTTATCTCTGTTTTTTATAACTGCAAAACCAAAAACTGGAAATTCAAAAGTATAAATATGTTTTTCTTAATTTGATGAATAATTAAATGTTATTTCATAAATGCATGTTGAAGCCCGCTATTGCTTGTTTGATCGCATATCTCTCATGTACGATTCCTGATTCTGACATATCAAAGAGAGAATTTTATTTTCTCACACCACGCGCCCGCATGGGCAGGTCATTGCTTTTCTCACAAATATTTGTCCTTCCGTTATCAGATTTCTTTTACCGGAAAGCAAAATGCATAATGGAAATATACCTGTCCACAGCCATGGTCGACATCCGCTCTGTTATTCTTTGATGTTAAAAAATCTGATGATGTCCGTACCAACAATGAAAGTGGCAAGGTGGGCATGATCAGCGTTTCAGGTGGAACGCTGACGACTAAGGAGGTGATTCATGAACTCGAATGGCTGGTTCAAACAGAATATGAATGGGATGTTTCACAGATTTCTAGGAACTCTTTTCAGGTGATTTACCCAACTAAGACTGAGTTTGCAAGGCTGAGAAAGATTGGCTCAATTCAGGTTGAAGGTAAAGAGTCAATCATGCATTTTGAGGAATGCTCTAATGAAGATATACAGAGGTATGATTTGGTTGATTTATGGGTACGGGTAAGAGGTTGCCCTAATGACCTATTGAAAGATTACCTAGGGTTGAGTGCGCTGAGCCATCAGCTATCCCTCCTCGTATTGATCATACTTATGCCGGAGTTGGATATATGCTTCGTTTTTCTGTGGAGTCCAAAAGTGGTGGGGATGTGGACATGGATGAGGCTGATCCTGATGACGATGATGATGGAGATGACAAGGGGAATGGCAATGATGAGAATGATAAGAGGAAGGACAAGAATGATAGAGACAAGGCCAAGAGGGCCGATTTCCGCTGTGTGAAATCAAAAGAAAATGTTACAGATCGATCTAATGCATCAGAGAAGGAGGCTCCAAATGATGTGGATCATTTTTCTTACGGTTCGGATCTTTGGACCTCGTTTGTTTGACTTCCCCTAAGTCTGCACCTACTACCCGATGGGGTGATCGTGTAGAGGACGATGAGGAGAGTCTACCATCCCCCATGGTTGTTTCAGCACCTCCACGAGTGGGTTTCGCTGAACTGGATTTGGTTTCTGTAGTTCCGGCGAAGGTTGCATTCGGCGCTGATGTGACAGAAAATTCAGAGGGTTTTTCTGTCGCGGTAGAAAAAGTCGAGTGTTTCTCCGCCGCGGCAGAGAATCCAGATATTGTTGTTCCCAATCTGATCGATCGGAAGGCTGACGCGACAAAAATTTCAGAGGGTTGTTCTGCCGCGGCAGAAGAAGTTGAGGTTTTCGCTGCCGCGACAGATCTTTCAGCCGATCGGATGAGTGAACAGCGTTTCGTGTCCTCGGTCAAAGAGCTCTTTTCTACGGCTGGGGGATGTGCTGTCACCCCGATGAAGAATGGTTCGAAGCCTGGTTCTCCGATAATCAGGGACGGCCATGCAGCTGTCTTTTTACCTCCACGACAGGAGACCGTGGAGGTGGTAACACCCTTCGCGACTTCACCGAGAGCGGATGCGACGGCATCATGTACCTCACCACGGCAGGAGGCTGTGGAGGTACTCATGGCGCTGCCTTCATCATCATCGACTCGCCACAACTCCCCCGCTCATGCTGCAGGAACAGGAGTGTTCCTGGGCGGGCGCTACTCTCATGCGGAGCTGGTGGCGTTTGGAGGAGTTCCTGAGAGCATGGGAAAGGAGGCTCGCTCCAGCGCTCGTGTCCAAGCAAGAAATGATGAGGGTACCACGATCATGGAGAGGGCTCAAAGGCGAGTCGCAGATCTCAATGATCTTGAGTCAGGTACATCCTCTGCTCGAAAGTTTTCAATTGCATCTTTACCTGTTGATGTTGTTATTGCTACCGCTTCTAAGCTAGGGGTTTCGTTAGGTTTATCACATGATCAGGTTGTAACGTCAGTAGAAAAGATGCAGGATACAGATTTACAACGTACCATTATGATGTTAAAACGAAATAGTGAAAAAAAGAAAGTTGTTAATGATTCGGAAGGGTGCTTAGTCTTGAGGAAGGCTATAGATTTAAGCAATGATCTTGAGGAGGAAGAGCAATTAGGCTCGGATGGTCATGAGGAATGTCATTCCCCGGTTATTAAAAAGAAGAGAGTTTATCATAAAAAGAAGTACGTATCTAATATGGTCAGACGTAGTGTTAGATTAAAGCTAAATTATAGTAAACAATGAAAGGATGCTTTTGGAATAGTGGAGGTTTAAGAGATACAGCTAAACTCTCCATCGTAGCTGATACGATTAAAGAGAATAGGCTAGATTTTTTTGCTGTCATTGAGACAGGAAGAGACAATTTTTCAGCGCCTTTCCTTAAGAAATTGTCTGGTGCTTTGGACTTTGTTTGGTGTGTTTTACCTCCTATTGGTAGATCAGGAGGCATTCTTGTAAGTTTTAACGATCCAACAATCTCAGTTCGTCGTGTAGAACCAGGTGAAAGGTGTGTTAAGACACACTTGACATCAAAAAGGGATAATTTTGAATGGGTTTAAGTAGTTGTGTATGGGGCAGCTCAAGATGACCATAAGGGTAAATTCTTGGCTGAGTTGGTTCGGACTTGTGAAAATAATTCTTTGCCGCTCTTGGTGGGGGGCGATTTTAATGTCATGCGGCGTCAGAGCGACAAAAGCAATGATAACTTCAATTCTCGATGGCCTTTTGTCTTCAATGCCATCATAGAGGGCTTAGACCTAAGAGAGATTGAGCTCTCTGGACGTCAATTTACTTGGGCCAACCGCAAATCTAGTCCTACTTTTGAGAAGTTGGATAGGGTTTTAGCAAGTGTTTCATGGGAGCAAAAGTTTCCCCTGGTAAATGTTCGGGCTCTCGAGAGAGAGGGTTTGATCATACACCCATCCTTCTGGACTCCGGTGAACAAGCCCATTTGGGTAATAAAGCGCAATTTTCGTTCGAACTATCCTGGCTGCGCCTAGAAGGTTTTTTTGAGTTGGTCTCTAATGAATGGGGGGCTATTTCTCACGACGCTAATGCTATGGAAAGATGGCAAAATAAAATTTGCCATCTTCGTTCATTTCTAAGGGGATGGGCGAAGAACCTTAGTGGTGTTTACAAAGTAGAAAAGCTAAGGTTACTTGAGATTATTGATCGTCTAGATGTAAAAGCTGAAACTGTCAAGCTTACTGAGCTAGAACGTGAGGAGCTCCGTTCAGCCAATGCTAAAATGGCATCTCTAAGAAGAGACGAGGAGTCGAAATGGGCTCAGCGTGCTAAGGTAAAACATATACAAGAGGGGGGGGAGTAATACCAAATATTTCCATCTAATTGCAAATGGCAAGCATAGAAGGAAAAGGATCTTTCAACTTGAACAAGATGAGGGGACTATAACAGGTCAACATAATCTCCAAGTTTTTATCCGTGATTTCTACAAGAAGTTGTTTGGGGCGGAGGCGCCAAGCAGCTTCTCCATGGTAGAATCAGTCACGGATGATATACCCCAAATCTCCACGGAAGAAAACGAAATTCTAATCGCAAACTTCTCAGAGAATGAGGTGCATGAAGCCATTATGTAGATGGAGAAAAATAAAGCGCCCGGTCCTGATGGATTTCCAGCTGAATTCTATCAGAAATTCTGGGAAGTCATAAAAACTGACCTTTTAAATAAGTTTGAATGTTTCCATAGAGGGGAGCTACCTCTATATCATTTAAACTATGGGAATGTTATTCTATTACCCAAAAAGGAGAATGTAGTACAAATTCAACAATGTCGCCCTATATGCCTGCTCAACGTTGATGACGGGATTGATGAGAGTGTTCTTCTCCCTCAACAACGCCAACAAGTACTCTTGATAACCTGAAAGGAAGATAATATATTAGGGATAGGTTGAGCCTCCAAGTGCAGAGTATGTAGAAGTGGTAGTTTTCCCCAAGAAGGTGACTCGAGGGTTTAATATCGAACTCTCGGGGAATCAGTAGTGTGGGTTTTATCTTCTTGTCCTTCTCTAGATTTCCTGCAAACAAAATTGATTGCTTTGTGCCCTCAACCTCACCAAGTGGTTGTCAAGCACAAGGTGTGAGAATGATATTAAGATGATAATGAATGCAAAACAGTAAATAAAAATGCAATGGTGGTGAACAAGTATGCAAGGATGATAGTAATGATAATGGTGGTTGGAAAAGTTGTTTCTTATGATAAAAAATGGACCGGGGTTCATGGTTTCATACATGCACTCTCTCTTTAATATAGTGTGGCAAATGAGTAGACATAGATTTAACATATGAGATTGCAAACAAGGTTAATGACATGTTACTAATTATATGGGCATCACGTCCTAACATAGAGACCTTTTGATTATTAGTCTCACTTATACTCCACCAAGATGTGAACTAAATCATGCACCTTAGTAATTAAGATAACATCAGAGTATAGCTTTAAGATTAATGACATGAAGTGAAAATAAACACATGATGGATCTAGTCTTAGGTAGAGGCATGTCACTCCTCCTACCCTACAACATGGTATTTTGGTTTATCCCTAGTGAGGTAACAAAGTAAGGTAAACACCAAATGGATCATGATATTAAGTTGTCAGCTTATCACTTCACCACCCCCGTTACTCCAACTAATGCACACGTTCCCCCACACACGCTCTCATAAACATGCTTGATCATAACAAGGATACAAGAACGGGGTACATAATATGCATCTACTTTCATAACTGAAATATAACATTGCAATCTCAACATATATTAACTCATATAAAGATCCACCATAATGGTAATACAACGGTGACCGTAATCATATTCAGCAGCTCATACGGTGCTAATTAGTGAAGCTCAAGAGAGAGAGAGAGAGATACATATGCTACTGCCACAAACCCATAATCCAGAGGTGGACTACGCCCTCTTCATCATGGAGACGGTGGAGATGTCGATGGAGAAGAAGGAGACCTCTCCGGCAGGGCTCCGCCGGAGTTTTCCCCCTCCAATCTGCAGCCTCCTGGTCTCTGTTTCTTGTTTCTCTTCTGTGACGGCTCTCTTTTCGAAGAACGTCGGGGGACCCTTTATATAGGCATTTTTAGGTCACGAGGATGCTTCTGGGCGAAGGATCTACGCAAACGGGGCCACGAGGGCTGAATTAGGTGGGCCCATGCGGCCTGGTACTGTAGCCGCGTGGGGCCCCCTATTTTGGCCCTCCGGCCTCCTTTCGCTTGCTTCTGTCGCTCCAATGTCTTCTTCTTTCCAAAATAATGACCCCCGTAAATTTATAGCTCATTATGACGTCGTTAAGGTCCTGAAACAAATAAAGAAAGAAATAGGGGTTTTCTGCCTGCGCAGGATTAATTCCATAAAAGGGGAAAACATTATTAATTACCAAAAATCATTAAATAACAGTAATATGCCCCTTATATGATGCAAATATGAATGGAATATAAGTATTATAGTGCAAAGTTCATGTATGCATTTTAGATGCATCAACATCCCCAAGCTTAACTCATGCTCGTCCTCGAGTATGAAAGTGATAAAACTAACATGAACTTTGCAATATAACAACAACATGGATATAAGAGATGATTGCTACTGCTACATAAAGTCAAATGATTCATTATTTCAAAGAAGTAGCAATATGCAAACAGTTTATAAAGTGATATCAAGTATTCAATTCAAGGATGTTCAATGATAGTTCACAAGGTGTAACATAAAAGATAGTAATATGGACATTCTTACTTTTGCATACTTGAGGTCCATAGAGTGTAGATGAAAATCTGAATATAAAAGGTGGACACTTTGGAAAAGATATATAAATAAGTAGAGGTCAAACAAGCATAAGTTTCATCTATCCTCCAAACTATTCTACTTAAGTTATTGATTGCAATGGTAATACTTGGTGTAAAGCTCTCATTCCCTATCATAGCATCTTGAATGATTAAAGTTTAAATGTGAAAGCAAATATGAGTAGTGGCCTTTATAAAGTAAAGGTTAGATGTCTCATGCCCCTTGAATACAAGTACCTACACCATGATTACTCAACTGGGGAAACAAAGCAAGTTTAAGTTATCTATCATTGTAAGTAATAATGGTATTATCAAGAGTCTCAACTGGGGTACCTCTTGTCCCATGATATGGATCAAGCCCACATCAAAACAACAAGACAAACAAACATAATGAACAACCTCAACACCCTCTTTATTTACCACTTGATATAGCTTTTTATTGTAGGGTGTATCACAGAGAGTTCAAAATAGCATGTAAGTAAATTTCCACCATGAATGATGCATGGCTTAGATTAGCAGCCCAGGTTTCTCTCTAACCATTTATACAAACTCATTTAAACTTAACTCTATTTCCACATTATTTCGTCATGATAGGCATCCATAAACAAAAGTACATGATATCAACTAAACAAATGATGGAACATGTTGAAAGCTTTGCATGTGACAGCACATATGGCTAACTCCCAACCTTAAACATTTATCAAGCCACTATCTTCATAATATTAATCACAATGGCTTATCTTTATTGAATGCAATAAAAGTAAAGTGTGCATCAAGTTCGCAAGAGCTTTTTAACCAACTTTTCCCATTACAATAAATAACATCATCATTTCCATTTAGAGGTATAGATAACACATATAACATGATAAACATACTTGGAATAGCATAAAGCTAATAGGTAGATATGGTGGACTCACTGGAAAAACTTGGGTTGAAGGTGTTGGAAACAAGTTTTTACTTGTTGGAATTTTGGGCTAGCAAAAGGGAGAAAGATGACCATCTAGATGCATGCATGAGTGTCCATAGAACTAACTAATTCATGTCAAACAAGGTGAAATAACATACAGCATCAAAACATGAATAAAAGATAGCTCATGATAAAGCATTTGCAAATTATTACTCATAAAGAGGCTCATGAATCATGCAACTATATGTGTCATTAAAAATCAACTTAGACATCCCTTTTCCCAATACAATAAAAGCATGCAAGATATTTCAACCCATATTTCCAGTAGCTTTCTCATATATAAATGATAGTGTGGTGGTCTCACAAAATAAAAATCAAAGAAAAAACAAACAAAAAGACGCTCCAAGTTTATGCGATAAAGTGCATTGATAGAAAAACAGAAGTTAGACATGTGCAAACCGAGAGTGTGTAGGTTCAGTGGGGATGTTCACATCCCCAAGCTTATGGTTTTCACCATCCTTGGATAACTCATGGTGCATCTCCTCCAATCCCTATGAAAAAACTTCAAAACACAATTTCTCCCATCTCTTTTCTGTGGGGTGATATTAGTAGAGATAAACAAACAAGTTTCTTGCTGCATATAATCCATGGACTAAAATTCATATGAATGATCAGAGAGTGTATAATGTTGTATGCCTACTCATAAACTTAATTGGATCAACTCAATAGTTCAAACTATGCATAAAACAATATGGGACAGAATCTGTCCAGAAAAACAGCAGCAGCAAAACGTATTTTTCTGTCCTACTTAAACTTGTCGAAAAATTCTGAAAAAATTCAGGCATACAGAGGATGAAAATTTGCAGTTACAATAAAAATCTCAGCTCATTAAGATTTACAGAATAAGAATGAAAAATCAAACCGTGCACAGACTCTGTGCAGGAATAAAATCTCCGACATAGAAATAGCAACTTTTTCAAACCAAAATGGGTAAACTTGGCACTTTATTAAAAATTCCAGAAACTAAACTAAGAAAACAATCTCTTGTTACAGCAAGAGGACACAAAGAAAATCCAAATAAAAACAACCGGGTTGCCTCCCGTAAAGCGCTTTCTTTATAGCCATATAGCTAGGCTTACTTACTTGTTGTTTTACCGAAGATGAAGCTCATGAGGGAGCTTAAAAGTTGTGCCCTTCATCCTTGGGAAGTGTTCCATGCATTTCTTATGTGGAAACTGAAACTTCACATTCCCTTCCTTTGAATCAATAATAGCCCCTGTGGTACGAAGAAAAGGTCTTCCAAGAATAATAGGACTAGAGGTTTTATTCTCCATATCCATGATTAGAAAATCCACAGGTACAAAAGTCATATGTAACTCTACCATAACATCACTTACTTTTCCTAAAGCATGTTTGATGGTATTATCAGCAAGTGCAAGTCCAATAGAGCATTTTTCAAGATTCTTTAATTCAAGTGCTTCATATAATTGTTTAGACAAAACAGAGACACTAGACCCTAGATCAAGTATGGCATGGTGTGTCTCTTTTCCAATAGTTACTAGCACCTTGGGGATCCACACATCCCCAAGCTTAGGTGGTATCATAGCTTCTTGATTGTATCTAGAATTTTTTTCTTTCAAGACATGATTAGCAATATAGGAACCAAAACCAGATTTGTTAACATCAATAGAAGGATCACTTGCAAATTTCTGTAAGATAGATATTAATTCATGCAAGCTACTATTCTCCAAATTAAGCAAAGGATCATTAAGTTCACTTAACATCTTAACTTCTTCAACTTTTGCTCTCCTATCATAAAGATCAAATATTTCATAACGGTCATCAAAAACTTCTTCAGGTACTTGAGCTTTATCTAAACTTTCTTTAATTTTTTCTTCCAAAAGCAAGCCATCAAGTAGATAATAAGTATTAGAAGCAGACATATTCATGAAAGAACCTTCACATTCCTTATCCAAAAAGACTCTAGAGGTTTCAGATAATCCTATATAAAAGATATGCATGAGCATCCAATCTCTAAGACCATGAGCCATTCCAAAACCTATGCTTCTAAATCTTTCCCATGTTTTCACCAAAGGTTCATCTTCCTCTTGTTTAAACTTGATAACCATTTGTTTAATATTGCAAATCATTTCAATGGGACAAAATCTTTCAATAAAAGCAGCTTTCAAATTAAACCAGATGCTAAAGTTACCAGGTGGCCATCTCAATATACAATCTAATGCTTTCCCCCCTAGAGAGTAAGGAAAAAGCTTAAGTCTAACATTAGGATGGTTCAGTTTTAGCATGTTGCATCTTTCATCAAATTTCTTAAGGTGAGCTAAAGGATCTTCCTTAGGTTTTTCATAGAAACGGTTTTCATAGATTGATTTCATTATCTTAGGATCTACCTCAGTTTCTTCAATAGGGACATTCATATCTTGAGGAAAATTCTTAACACTAAAAGGCCAAAAGGTTCTCTTTTCCATTATACAAATTTTTATGTGTTTTTTATTTTTTAAGCAAAACTGAAAATAAAATGACACTAAAACAATGCAAACCGAATTAACTAATGTAAAACAAAATGCAAAACTGAAAATAAAATATGCAAACCGAAATCTAAATATGATATGCAAGACAAAAACAAAACAAAATAAAATGCTTGAAGGTAAAGATGGACAAGATGATGCTCACGTAGGTGCAACCTCCCCAAGCTTAGGTGTTAGCACAAGTTGGTGATGAAGTTGACTTTGTTGTGATATCCTTGGACAAAACCTTCCAGCTATGATTCCCCGGCAATGGCGCCAGAAAAACCTTTGATGACGGGATTGATGAGAGTGTTCTTCTCCCTCAACAACGCCAACAAGTACTCTTGATACCCTGAAAGAAAGATAATATATTAGGGATAGGTTGAGCCTCCAAGTGCAGAGTATGTAGAAGTGGTAGTTTTTCCCCAAGAAGGTGACTCGAGGGTTTAATATCGAACTCTCGGGGAATCAGTAGTGTGGGTTTTATCTTCTTGTCCTTCTCTAGATTTCCTGCAAACAAAATAGATTGCTTTGTACCCTCAACCTCACCAAGTGGTTGTCAAGCACAAGGTGTGAGAATGATATTAAGATGATAATGAATGCAAAACAGTAAATAAAAATGCAATGGTGGTGAATAAGTATGCAAGGATGATAGTAATGATGATGGATGGTATTTTTGGGGTTTTTATATGTGAATGCAAGAAGTAAAAGTGTTTTTGTATTTTCTGATTTTAAAATGGCTGAATGTAAAAGATGCTTAAAAGTGGTTGGAAAAGTTGTTTCTTATGATTAAAAATGGACCGGGGTTCATGGTTTCACACATGCACTCTCTCTTTAATATAGTGTGGCAAATGAGTAGACATAGATTTAACATATGAGATTGCAAACAAGGTTAATGACATGTTACTAATTATATGGGCATCACGTCCCAACATAGAGACCTTTTGATTATTAGTCTCACTTATACTCCACCAAGATGTGAACTAAATCATGCACCTTAGTAATTAAGATAACATCAGAGTATAGCTTTAAGATTAATGACATGAAGTGAAAATAAACACATGATGGATCTAGTCTTAGGTAGAGGCATGTCACTCCTCCTACCCTACAACATGGTATTTTGGTTTATCCCTAGTGAGGTAACAAAGTAAGGTAAACACCCAATGGATCATGATATTAAGTTGTCAGCTTATCACTTCACCACCCCCGTTACTCCAACTAATGCACACGTTCCCCCACACACGCTCTCATAAACATGCTTGATCATAACAAGGATACAAGAACGGGGTACATAATATGCATCTACTTTCATAACTAAATATAACATTGCAATCTCAACATATATTAACTCATATAAAGATACACCACAATGGTAAAACAACGGTGACCGTAATCATGTTCAGCAGCTCATACGGTGCTAATTAGTGAAGCTCAAGAGAGAGAGAGATACATATGCTACTGCCACAAACCCATAGTCCAGAGGTGGACTACTCCCTCTTCATCATGGAGACGGTGGAGATGTCGATGGAGAAGAAGGAGACCTCTCCGGCAGGGCTCCACCGGAGTTTTCCCCCTCCAATCTGCAGCCTCCTGGTCTCTGTTTCTTGTTTCTCTTCTGTGGCGGCTCTCTTTTCGAAGAACGTCGGGGGACCCTTTATATAGGCGTTTTTAGGTCACGAGGATGCTTCTGGGCGAAGGATCTACGCAAACGGGGCCACGAGGGCTGAATTAGGTGGGCCCACGCGGCCTGGTACTATAGCCGCGTGGGGCCCCCTATTTTGGCCCTCCGGCCTCCTTTCGCTTGCTTCTTTCGCTCCAATGTCTTCCTCCATCCAACATAATGACCCCCGTAAATTTATAGCTCATTATGACGTCGTTAAGGTCCTGAAACAAATAAAGAAAGAAATAGGGGTTTTCTGCCTGCGCAGGATTAATTCCATAAAAAGGGGAAATCATTATTAATTACCAAAAATCATTAAATAACAGTAATATACCCCATATATGATGCAAATATGAATGGAATATAAGTATTATAGTGCAAAGTTCATGTATGCATTTTAGATGCATCAAACGTCAGCTTTAAAATCTTTACCAAGGTGGCTACGAATCGGGTGTCAATAGTGGCACAAAAGGTTATACGTCCCACTCAAACGGCCTTCATGCCTGGGAGACATATTCTCGAGGGGGTGTTGATCCTACACGAGACCATTCATGAAATTCATAGGAAAAAATTGGATGGAGTAATCCTCAAGATTGATTTTGAAAAGGCATATGATAAAGTTCAATGGCCGTTTTTACAACAAGTACTATGTATGAATGGTTTTGATCCGAAGTGGTGTACTTGGATTGACCAGTTCGTAAGTCGGGGGAGTGTTGGGATCAAGGTTAACGAGGACCTTAGCCATTATTTTCAAACTAAAAAGGGCTTAAGACAGGGGGGACCCGCTGTCACCCCTTGCTATTCAATATTGTGGCGGACATGTTGGCTATCATCATTGCAAGAGCAAAGGATGATGGCCAAGTAGAAGGCCTTATACCGCATTTGATTGACGGGGGAGTGTCCATTTTACAGTATGCTTATGATACCATACTGTTCATGAGTCATGACTTAGAGAAAGCTCTTAACACGAAACTCATTTTATGCATCTTTGAACAACAATCGGGTTTAAAAATAAATTTTCACAAAAGCGAGATATTTTGTTTGGTCAAGCCAAAGAGATGGAGACCAATACAAATTGCTATTTGGTTGTGAATCAGGGAAGTTTCCATTCAGATATCTTGGTATCCCAATCCATTTCCGCAAGTTGAAGAATGGAGAGTGGAAACCGGTGGAAGATCGGTTTGAGAGAAAGCTTGCTAGTTGGGTGGGCAAGCTATTATCTTATGGAGATCGGTTAATCCTTGTTAATTCAGTTTTAACAAGTTTATCGATGTTCATGTTATCCTTTTTCGAGGTACCTAAAGGGGTACGGAAAAGAATGAATTTATTCCGATCTAGGTTTTTTTTGGCAAAGTGATGGTCATAAGAGAAAATATAGGTTAACTAAATGGAGTATGATGTGCAGACCAAAGGAGCAAGGTGGGCTCGGGATTGAGAATCTAGAGCTCAAAAATAAAAGTCTTCTCTGTAAATGGATTTTCAAAATATTAACCGAAGAAGGGGTTTGGCACGAGTTAATAAGGAACAAATATTTACACTCGAAATCGGTATCTCAAGTGAAAGCTAAGCCGACGGATTCCCCGTTCTGGAAAGGTCTCATGAAAGCAAAGGATGAGTTCTTTGATCGTGGGTGTTTCAAGGTTTGTAACGGGGAACAAACCCGCTTTTGGGAGGATACTTGGTTAGGGGATAAGCCACTTGCAATCCAATATCCATCTTTATATAACATCGTGCAGAGAAAAGAGGTCACTGTGGCTTTTGTATTATCAACGGCTCCACCAGTCAATATTTCCTTTAGAAGAAGTATAATAGGAAACCGCTGGAATAGGTGGCTGCACTTAATAAATCGCCTAATCGGGGTTTAGCTGACAAACGAGCAGGATCAATTTAATTGGTCATTGACGACCTTTGGAAAATTCACGGTACCACTAAAGATTAGGATTTTTATGAGTGGTCACGCGGTTTTCATTCATAAATACATTTGGAAGATGAAGGTACCACTAAAGATTAGGATTTTTATGTGGTTTCTCTATCGTAGGGTGATTTTGACAAAGGACAATTTAATACGGCGAAATTGGCATGGTTGTAAAACATGTTATTTTTGTGATCAAGATGAAACAATACAACATCTGTTTTTATCATGTCCCCTGGCTAAGATGGTTTGGCGTATAGTGTTTTTGGCCTTCAATATTACTCCCCCAACCAGTATAACGAATATGTTCGGGAACTGGTTAAATGGTATCAATAAATATTTAAAAGTGCAAATACGAGTGGGTGTATGCGCTTTGTTATGGGCTATCTAGAACACACGGAACGATGTTATCTTTAACAATGCAAAACCATCCTCTTTTATGCAGGTGCTACCAATGGCGGCGCATTGGATCCGTACGTGGTCTTACCTACAACCAATAGACAAGCGGGATGCTATGGTTTCTGGGTGCAACCGGCTAGAGCAGGTGGCACGGGATTTATACAACCAGTACAGTTGGCGTTTTGATCGAAGACTATCATGTTGATGCAGTGCCATCCCATGTCTTCTTTCTTTATTTGGTTGATCCATGCTGAAACTTTATGTGACCCTTGATATAATCTTTGTACTTCCGCTACTCGAATAAAGCAATAAAAGGTCGCATGCATCAATCGATGCAGAGGCCGGGACTTTCCCCTTTTCGAAAAAAAAGTTGACCAGCAACCGATATATTGATCGATGGCGGACAGGAATGATACTAAAGGATACGAGTACCTAAATACAGTAATACCTAATTGATTAGTCCACTATACAGTAATGGCTGACAGGAATGATACCAAAGGATACAAGTTACAAAGATTGTCCGAAGTTCATAACTACTACTAGCTACCGAAGGAAAAGCAGCTCTTCTCTATGCAATATGCTGCCTTCGTCACTAACAACGTAGACTTCTTCACATGGCATTTCTGTTCCATGAAAAACAGAAAGAAAGGTCAGTATGGAGACAATGAAGTATCAAAATTGAAAATGAATGAGTTTGTTCTAGCAATACATTTGTTCCAGCAAAAGGTCAGTATGCTAATAATGACGTATCACAATTATAAATGTCAGTGTGGAGATAATGGAGGTCAGTATGGACACAAAGACAATTAACCATTATGTGCACTCAAAAGTTTCATTTGCCTTCCAGGAAGCTCCAGCGATCATGGTTAAATGCTTCATACCAGAGGGGCTTATTTCCGTTATACAGTCCACGTTCAATAAAACAAACCTCTGACTGTAAAACGAAAAGTGCAACACAAGCTCAAATTACCTGCTGTTAACTTGGATTCATCATTTGTGTCGTACAAAAGGTAAACTTAAAATGTGATATATGTGACTCAGAAATCCTGCATATGCCCGAGCATGCCTGTGTAAAATAGACGATCAGCTAGCAATTTAAGTCTCTGTTTAAAATAGCCGGCTATTGTGTTTAGCCCCGGCGTTTTCAGAAGCTACGAAAGGCTATAGCCGGGCTATAGCCGGGCTAAGCCCCTATAGCCGTTTTGCTAAATAATAAAATAAATTAAATTTTGAGCAGCATATATTCGTATATATATATCAATAATTCATAGATGCATAACATAGTGACATAAAAAATACAAATAATCAACAATTCTGGACATAGTTTATTCTATATATTAGTTACATAACCAACAAAATGAATTAGGGTGTAGCAAATGCAAGTTCAGGAATCAGAACACGGGTTCGTCCACATATTACATATCAGCAACAACAAGTTAACAACAATTTCACATAACTAGCAAGATATGCATGCGATCAATCCAAGTCAGATGAAGCATGGGTCAATGGCAAATTTTGATCCAAAATTTTTGGGGCTAGCTGAACGGGAAATTTAGCCGGCTAAGGGGCTAAATTGGGGCTAAATCGTCTTAGCCGGGCTATTAGCGGCTATTCTCGCTTTAGCCTATAAAGGCCATAGCCGTAGCCCCGAGCCCGTCGAAAGGCTATAGCCAGGCTATAGCCAAGCTATAGCCGGCTATTTTAAACAGAGATTTAAGTATGCAATAGCACCCTCCAACATACAAAAATAATATGATTTGGTGAATATCTCATATTCATAATCTCAGACATGTCTTAAGCTACGTAGTTGTTAGGTACTAAAAGAAGCTAACCCATGACCCCAACACAATATAACATTTTTATTTTGAGAAACATAAGGTAATATTTCAGTCTTGATGGGGGTTGTAATAATTAATTAGGACAACTTGTCAACATGGTAACAAGGCTAGGAATTCCCAAGTTGGTATACAGCATACATGATAACCATACAGAAGAATGAAATGTCCATGACAACACAGCAAACAAGTCATTTTCCAGAACAACCACAATTTGCTCTTACGAGTTCAAAAGGATGCTGTTAGGTGCCAGGATTTAACAAAACTAATCAATCTAGGGAATCATCTGACATAACCTGACGTCACCTGACATCCGCACTATGAGATGTCGTAGCTTGTTAGGTATTCTCAAGTCCATATAACTATTACCAGTTTTGCTAAAAGTAAAGCAATGATATCTGGCATAACAGATAACCATATATTGGACAATGTAGACTTACAAAGAACCAGTAAGTTGCACACATGCGCAATATTGTTTATCGGAGTATGAAGGAAGTAAGGGCCAAGTAATTTCTGGGCATGTATTCTTTTTCTAGGGTATTTGAATATCATCTTGTAGAAGGCATCTTAACTGATACTGAACTAGAATGCATGAACAACTAACAAGTATGAAGAATCATCACAAATGCGGCAATGCCAAGTCTTCCCAAAAATTAATCGATTATGTATCTTGATCAAACTACAAATTTCAACATTTAAAGTACATGGCAACAACAAACTAGAAATATAGAAAAGATATTAACACGATCACATTGCATATATTTTTAACCTGGACTAAGTGCAATTGCCTAAAGGCCAAAAGACAAACCTTTCACGCGCAGGGAATAAGGGAGGCCAGATCATCTTTAAAGGATGGATAGAACAACCAAACTTTTGCTCAAAGTTTGTCATCTCATACACTTTACACAACGTCCTGCACTTTATATCGAGATAGAGTACACTTCGACCCATCTTGAAGAGCACGAACTCAGCATTGTCCCCCACCCCCTCTATATGCTCAAATGTGCAACTTGACATTCTCAAGTTAGCACACATGTCCTGCAAACATATGGTGTCCACCAGCAACCAATTGTCTCCCTTGTGGAGCCAGATGTAAATCTTAAGCTCCTTCGCCTGGATGACATATATACTAGAAGCATCATCGACCCGTGACAGCATGGTGTCTCGCTTGCCATACTCCACCCCTTCTGGGAGCTGAATCGTTGAGAAGCTCGAGGCCGTCAAATCCAAGATGATAATGTTGGCCTTGGCTGCTGCCATATAGATTCTATTGTCGACCAGCACAGATTCTATTGCCAACCGCCGCAGAGAGAGTTGTGTCGTGGCTTTGGCATGTAGGATCCATGCACCATCTTTCAACATATATACATGCACCGTGGATACCGGAGTCAATCCATACTTGGTACACACACTCGAAAACACATAAAAGTATGACATGCTGCCACCTTCTTCTTCTTTAGAGAGTAGTTCACCCCAAGTGTAGACAACTCCGTCCGTGAGTGCCGGTCTTGGGAATGGAGAGACTTTGACCAGGCTTCTCTCGGGGCACAGCACGGTTTGCACTCCATGTAGATGTTGTTTCCAAGAGGACGGGTCTCGCATGCTCAAGAAGACGTTGCCGTTCCGACAGTCTTCGACGCCTCTCATTAAGCCCTGGTACTTGTCCATGCAGCGGCTTACGCGGTCGACGACGGGGGCATGCTCTGGTGGCTGGGGGAGCATCGGGATGAAGCGTGCCGATGGAGAGGCAACGTACAAGCCGAGGAGGCAGGGCGGGTGGAGCTCACGATAATGGCTGAGGAAGGCGGGGTCGGAAACGTGCCCTAGCCAGCACTTGCAGACAAGGGCGGCACGGACAAGGGTGCCGGGGAAGCCGACGCGGAGGAGGATCTCGATGAGGAGGTCGTCGTTGTCGAGCACATTCGACACAGCAGCAGACGCCCGCTGCAGCTGCTGCCTCTCGCTTTCCATATTGAACTGATCTCTGTCTGTTTGCGGGGCAGTGTAGAAAAGAGGATCAGTGCTTTCAACTGAATTAGGCAAAACAAACAAATCGACAATTTGCACTGACCAATAAAAATACACCACAGCTATCTAATATGATTAATCGACATCTCTATTAATAATGGCATGTGTATGAATAAAATTCCCCATGCTGCATCTGACTGGGAACATTGGCTAGTGAATCTGATTGGGAACAAAGAGTAATCCATGCTGCATCAATGATACGGAATCATGCGCCGCGATGATACGGAATAAGGGATTATATATTACTTAAAAAATCTCTCGGAATCATGCGCCCCAATGATACGGAATCCGTACCTTCGAGACATCATGCGCCCCAATTACTTAAAAAACAATCATGGCTTAGCCGGCAAACCCTAGGTGCCAAGGATATTTACCTCAGTCCAAATCGACCCGGAGAGAAACTCTGGCAGCTAGAAGTTGTCGCCGACGAGCGGGATGGGGCGGCGGAAGACGGGAAGAGGTGACGGCGCCGATCGAGAGGCTTGGTCAGGCCGGAGAGCACGGGGAGAGACGCGCCCCTGTTCTGCAATTCACAACAAAAGGTTTTCTTTTTTATTTTGTGTGAAAAAAGGTGTGCATTTGACGACGTGGCAAAAGCGAACCCGGCAACTTTTCTTCCAGCTTTATCCTGCGAAGTAGGGATGTAAATGGATCGGATCGGATCGGATCGGATTTTATCGTTACCATATCATATACCATATTTTTTCATCGGATTCAGACCGGAGCGGATAATGACCGGTTGCGGATTCGGGGTCAGATATATCATATCACGGATTCGGGGGCGGAAACGGAGCGGATTCGGTAAGGAAAAAATTTAATCGGATATGTACGCGTATAAGTATATCGGCAAACCATACAACCAAAAATAATAGTCCAATATACTAATAACCTAACAAAGTTGTACTCCATAGTCATAACAATCACTATGTAACTAGGTTTTTATTTAATGGACGAAATTTACAACTCACTAACCACTAATTATGTTTTATTAGGTTAGATGTTTCGCTAGAAAACCGGATTATTCGGATTAAAATCATCGGATAATCCTATTTAATTTTCGGATAATCCATATTCGGGGGCTATTTTTCATACCATATCCTATACCGTATCCGGTGTCAAATTCGAAATCGGATATCCTTATCCGTCGGATTTCTTCAAACCGGATATGGATTGCTTAAAACGGTTTCGGAACAGGATTCGGTGCGGAAATTATCCGATCCGTTTACACCCCTATAGCGAAGGGCCGGCTAATCCCAATTATTATTATTATTATTATTAATTAAGAATAATAGAACTGCCGGTTAATTAGAAGAAAACCAAGAAAAAAACAATCACAATGTTCACACGTAACGGAAGTATGGAACATGAGGAACAGCACATGACTTAGCATAGATCAAAGAACAAGATTACAAGCCACGCACGCACACACGCGAAGGCACCAGAAGCCACCTGCCCTGGAAAAAAAACCCAGCTACACCACTGATCTCCGCCGTCGCCGGAACGAGCCGCCGAAGACCATCCCGAATCCTGGAGGAACGCCGATGAAGATTTGAAGAGCCTCATGGGATGCCACCTCAACGATGACGCAAAGAACGCTGAACGAACATAGGCCGGGGAGAAACCCCACACTCCTCCAAGGCCAGCTCCGTCACCGGAGCTGCACGCCGAACTCCCACACCACCAAAACCAGGCCAAGCAGCAGCCAGAAGCCAACCCGAGCTTCCTCCTGTACAAGCGGCGATGACGGCCAGCGCAAAGCACCAACACCTCATCACACCACCCCCAGAATCCCCGGAATATGGCAAGGAGAAGCCATACCTCGACGAAGACGGGAACGAGGGACAAAAGCCCACGCCGACGACCTCCACCTTCTCCATGAAGACTGCCTCTAGAGCACCAAACCCCATCAGATCTACCGATCCAGGGGGACAGCCCGCCGGAAGCTCGTCGAATTCGCCCCAAAGGACGACACCGAGGTGGGGATCGAGCTCCGACACCTTTATTCCACCACGCCACCGCCGCCACCATCTCGCCGGCGACACACGGAAACCTAACCCTACTATCTACACACCGGAGACACGGAACCAGGGTTCCCCCACTCTCCCGCCGCCGGAGCGGCAGGCGGAGAGGGAGGGAACCACCGGCCCGGCTGGCGGTAGAACGAGGAATGTGCGGTCGCCTCCTTATCGCCTAGCTACAGAAGAAGGGAGGGGATAAGAGAGGAGTACGAAGTATGGAACATGTGTAAGGCAACCCGGCTGATCTGACCTCAGCCACCACACTACACCACGTATCGTTTTCCTCCTCTCGTCGTTAGCGAGAGAGGAAAAGCGATCTCGCTTTCCGTCCGATCTCCACCGGTCAAGGTCTGGTCCTCTCTCTCCGTCTGCCGCTCCGATGGGAGGAGGGAGGGGGACCCATTCCTTCGCTCTGTAATTAGGGTTTGGTTTGTAGGTCGTTGGGGCGGTGAGATCGGCGTCTGGACGAATAAATCTGCTTCAGCTCCGATCCCACACAGGTGGTGTCCTTCATGGCAGCGTCTCGGAATTGATGGCATTGTGTGTTTGTTGATATTTCATATCGACGGCGTTAGTGTTCATGGATGGTGTTGCCGAGGCGGCTGCGGCGACCCCATCAGGTCTGTCTCTCTTTCGCTCTGTCTCATTGCTATGGTGTTATCTCCGTCGTCAGGGTGGAGCAGGGAGGTTGGATCATCCAGGAGTACACGCAGACGGTTGTGTGCGAAGGTGACATCTGGAAGATGGTGTATCCTATGCTGGTTTTATGGTTGGCGGCTGACAGTTCTGGTTCCATCTTTCGACGTTGTAGTCGTGCGGAGGTGCCAGTTCTGAACCTCGATGGCGTGTCCGGGGTCGTGCTGCCCCAGTCTGGTTCTTTCAACGGTAATGGTTTGTCCTATGGCAAACTAATTTGGAGGTCCGAAAAGCTGATGATCAGCGATGGAGCCGCGTCGAGCTCGGATGAAGAGATGATATGTCTCGCTTCTCTTTGGTGGCTACTACGATGGTGCCGAAGGAGAGAGATAGGCGTTGATATGTCACATAGATTTATCCTATCTTTTTAGTTATGTAAGGCCAGTTTGTACGTGCCTTATAAATTGATCTTTCTTTACAAATGAGACACGTATTACCATAAAAAAAACCAAGCTGATCTGATGACCCATGCAAAATACACAAGTTACCGAGAAGAAAGGGTATCGTGAAGGTTGTAATCAAGCGTCATGGTCACACCACTACTCTTTGAGCCAACGGCTCCGACTTTACTCTTACGCGTGTCGACGGAGCTAGCCCTCATCGCAACAAATTATGAAACAAATCCATTCCCCCGATGTCCCCGACTAGAAAAGTTCAACTCTAGCGACAGACATTGCATGGAAAAAACGCTAAACTTGAGCGGACTAAGACCCCGGCCGCGTAGGACGATCCCGTTTCATGTCAATGTCATCATCACCCCAAAGGTCCTCCCGGGCAACCCCGAGTCCACAAAGATAAGGAAAGGCACGAAAAACCCCTCAAACACGCCGGAAGGAACCAACTATTAAAACTCATCCACAACCCACCGTCTCCAATCGTTGTCAAATGAGATCCAACAATAAAGACATCCCTAAACCTCTAGCGGGATCAACCTCAACAAATGATGCCTTCACGAGGAAATTTGACTCCAACACATGGTAATCATCCGACCCCTCGTGTACAGTATTTCAGATGGAGCAGTTCTGGGAAAATAAAAGGAGAGCGTCCCTGTCAATACCTTCAAGAAGGTCACGACGTCCATAGTGACATCCCTACCTCCTGCCGCGACCAACGACAAGCCTTTGCCCGGCTATGCCTCAAAATTATCTATACCGGATACAAGGACGGAGGCAGAAAGTGACCTTAAGGGGGGCAATTAGTGTGTGTAATTTGTATGAGGGTGGCTAAACTAGCTAGAATACACTAAACAAGTAGGCGAAAGGCTAGTATTTTCAAAGAAAATGACGAGCATAGGGGGGCATAGCCCCTGATCGTCCCCCCTTGGCTCCGTGCCTGACCGGATACGCAATACCGTCTGTCTACCCTCCCGTTGTATCTTCTACAGATCCATCTGCAACCTCCATACGGGAAACCGCCAATAATGCAAAACAGAGCCCAACCCCAGCACCCACGGGCAAACCACATGGAGGAAACACCTTGCATTCACCCGCCTCTACGGCATGTTCCATCCAGAGCAAGCCATCGAGTCGCCAAAGAATTTTATCTTCTCCGGGGATCTTTTGGTTTATCCGGTCGACGGGATCCTTAGCATATCTTGTCGAAAACTACCTCCATGTGGGTTGGTCAAGCTTATGTGCATGAGCAGTCGCGTGGTTTCCGATCGCTAAATGACAAGAGGCTAGAGGAGGAAGATGAGCGTGCCCCCGTCGCCCCCGCCGGCCTAACCGCCTGCCTCCACCCTTCTCAAATCACCACCTCCGCCGGTACGCCGCCGCCCCATCCATCCCTCTAAGACCCCACCCCATCACCACCAGATCACATCGCCGACGAGTACCCCTACCCCCGCCGTTAAGTGCATAATGGTGTTAAAGGATCGGTCCTTCACTCCCGGAACGCTCGCGGGTCGACCCATTGCCAGCAGCTTATAATTCTACGGTGCAAAAGTATGATTCGTTCATTCGGAAGAAACCACGAAGGCCGCCTTCTACGCCGATGTGTCGCTAGCGCTGTCTCGGGGTAGGAAGATAAATTAGGGACGGGAATGGGAGGAGGAACAACATGGGTGGGGCCCCCAAGACGCGCGTCGCTCATGCCACAACCGCGATCGGCCACGCGCTCGATGTTAAGCATTTTTCAACTGCATGCCACATGTCTTGGTTATCGAATACACAATAGGAGTCGGGAGGCCCCCCGATTGGGGCGGATGGTGTTGTTGTCCAGAATAAACAGGGCCGTAATGTATTATAGGCCCTTGACCACATTCCTACAAATTAGTGAATTATGAGGGGTGAGGGTTTTTTGAATAAGACGCACGTCGCCCCGTCCACAAGGCGACCCGCAAAGTTCGTACTCGGCAAGTGGTCATAGGTGGCAGCAACAAGACCCGACATGGCTTCACCTCGGACGCACCTCAAAGCGAGGCAAGGTAAGCTAGGGATTTGTAAGTGGGATAGTAGAAAAATTAAAAAAATCCTACTATCCCACTTATGCCACTTACACATCCTTAAGGTAAGCCTTATAGCGCCCAATACGAGCACAATGCCGCTCTAACTAGCCAGTGCTAAGAACGGGACGCGACATGTTCCAGACTACACAACAGACACAATCCCGACGTTACGGATTCTTCCATCATATCATAGATGTCAGGGACCTGTAGCTCTGTCACACCGTGCCAAATCCCTGACGTGCTGGGAACGTGTCGCCGCCAATGACCTTGCCCGCACGATCATCTTCGAGGTTGCGCGGCGGATGCGACGTGGCCTGGTAGTACTCATGGACAAGCTGGTCGGACGACACCGTTGGTAGGCAACTAGAGACCTCCGTCCACAACCTAGTCGGCACCTCCGGCAACATCAACTACACCATCGATGTGCATTGATCCATTGTTGGCCCCTTCCGAAACGACTCCTGCAACGTGCATGACAACATCGCATGTGTCGTCGTGTGAAGGTGAAAGAAGAGTTGCGTCGCAGCCGTTACCGTGACAATGCACCGGAGGATGATTCAGAGCGGCACAAAACCCAACGCAACATGTGGGGCGGGATCCACAATGGAAAGCGTCAGTACCACTCGCCTAGTCCTTGGGAAAATACCGAACACCATGAGTGCCGGGAGGAAGGCAGTCGCAGCTGTAGGGTGAACGAGTTATGAGGAGCGACAATTCACAAACGGAGGCGCAAAACAAGGAAGGGAGCGGCGATGAGTCGGCATCCATGGTAGCTGGGACACCTGGTGAAAAGTTGGTGAGGGAAAGTGAAGGAGGTGACGGCGCGATTCAATAGCGGAGAGACAGAAATGAGAACTGCCAAATGCTTGTGTCGCTTGCTTGTGGTGCCCACCTTTCGGGGTCTGACCCTGAAAGTTGGGGGCGGACACACAGATGTCGAACAATTTTTCGGATAGTCTTGAGCAATGAAAGGCGACATTGGCGATGGTGCATGGAGATGACATGGTTCACTAAGCCAACATGGCAGCTTACCCATGGTTCACTAAGCCAACATGACAGCTTACTTCGCAGAAATGATCAGAGTCAAAGATGGTAAAATCCACCTAAACTTTTCTTTGACCCCGTGCAGGAAGTACAAGTTAGAGCTGAGATCCAAACTTTGGCAAGAGTTCAAGATGGAAAACGAAAATATATTTCTGAAAATCATTTATAACATAAAATTTGATATCTATTTTTTTAGTTTTTGCA
Source organism: Puccinellia tenuiflora (assembly GCA_012064385.1). Lineage (NCBI taxonomy): Eukaryota > Viridiplantae > Streptophyta > Magnoliopsida > Poales > Poaceae > Puccinellia > Puccinellia tenuiflora. Next base: position 53,780 of record QRDG01001059.1, read on the forward strand.
CGCTTGTAGAGGATTTTATTTGGGAAACAAGCTTCTTTAACATAATGTTATGTTAGGGCATCAAAATTTGTCTTTTTTTTCTCCCGGGGTCAACGTGTTGGTTTTCTTAATGAAACTTTGGATGAGACATGAGACTTGAACATTTATACGAATATAAATTTTTTCAGAAGTTTTACAAATTTCAAGGTAATTTATGAATTTACTGAGTCAATTCGATGTTATATACAACCCGAATTTTCAGTGGTGAATAACACCGCACGACCACAGGCCTCTACAAAAGACATGGATGGCTAAATATTCAAAGCTTTGCACCGAAAGCTTTATGAGCAAGGGAGAGCACAGGTAAAGGACTGGTGGTGGACATTACAATAAAGAGTGTTGGTAGTGGTACCGCTAGTCTGCTACCAGCTACCAAACGAAATGCAGCTCAGTACTGATCTTCCATGATTCCACCATGGCAATACTAGTAAGTCACATCCAGGAGCTTTAAATGGCAATTCTGTTCAAGTAAAACACCAAAGAAGGATCAGGATGAGCATAATAAGTACGGAATATTAAATGTCCACGAAGACACCTGGCTAGCACAAGAGTAGTCAAGTATTATGTGCGCTCAAAAGTTTAAATAATACATTTGTTCTTTGTAAAATCTTCAGGAATTCAGGTTCAGTGGATTCCTACTACACCGACATATTTCGGTTATGCAGTTCACAGTGCAGTAAAAATAACTCTGATCGACAAGGGCAAGATGCCAAGCAAGCACAAATTACCACTGTCAGCCTGAACTAACCACTTTTGTCATATAAAAGGAATAAATTCGTTGTGACATGTGAATCATCAATAAGGAACATGCATAGGCGTACCTGTGTAAAATTCTGCTAAAAAAATAAGCAATAGAATGCTTCAACAAAACAACAATATTTCGCAAAAACAAGCATTAACAATCTCATACATGATAGCTTGAGGTTCATACATGACCACAGCACAAAGTTTCACCATAATCATTTTTGAGGAATATGAAGCTAAAGTTTCAGGATTGATGGTTTGTGATTACAAAGCTAGGCATCTTTCTTTTTAGATAAAAGGGTTTTGGCCCGGCTATAAATTAATAAAGCCCTGCGGGAGCAAGGGTTCACAACATAAACTGTTGGGGTTACCAGCTACATCAGGTAAAGTATGTACAAACGCCACAAGGGCCGAATACAGAAGACTTTGCATAAGCTAGGCATATTTCGGCTCTTATACATGATATTTTGTACTTCTCAAGTCATTTGTAGTATACAAAACCACGGTGCAGCAGTAATGAAGCTCCATGCAGTCGGCAGATTACCTTGAATTACCTAAGGAATCAATCATACAGCACTATTCCACAGTTATGCCAATCATTGATGGTTGATGAACAACTAACAAGTGTGTCAGAGCGTCACATGGAGGCACTCGACAGGGTTCGGGTGATGGGTGTAGATGCATCTTGTGATGGACAAGGGCCGCGACCATGCGAGGTGGTATGATATTCAAGGCGCCAATGGCTGTTGGCGGATTCGAGGCGAGTCTTGAGGTCCGCAGCGCCAATGACTCATCAAAGCAGGAGCGGTCTAATTTTGCCCTTTTTTGCGGAATCATACTCCCTCTCTTCCCTTGGGGGCTTTGGCGGGTTGTGGCGCCCTTGTGTTTGTGTGGATGGCATCTAGGCCGTGTGTAGGTTGGTAGTGCCCTTGTAACGTGAGTCTTACACCCCATACTCGTAGCCTTTGTTTTGAGTGGTGGGTGGCTTGCCTGTTCTTAGGCTTGTAAATTTCTTCGTTCTACCAATGCATCGAGATGCAAGCTTTGCGTTTTCGCGAAAAAGAGCGTCACAAATGCAGCAATGCCATTTCTTTCAACAAGTAATCAATTATGATGATGTATCGATCAGAGCTACAAATCTGAAATCAAAACATGTGGCAAGAAAAAGGAGAGCAAACAGGAAAGAGGTTAACACGATGCACATTCCAAACATTGGTAACCTCAACAACAACGCTATACAAATCATCTTAAGAGCAAAAGGCATACCTTGAAGGGAAAGTGGGAGGCCAAATCATCTTAAAAGGATAGATACGAACATAGAAAACGTGATTCTTGCTTGTCATCTCACACACTTTACGCAGTGTCCTGCACTTGATATCCAAGTAGAGTACACATCGACCCATCTGCAAGAACACAAACTCAACGTTGTCCCCCACATGCTTTATCTGAAGAACAGAAGTAAGCTCATCCTCACCCGTGCAATCTGACATCCTCAAATTAGCATACATATCAACCAAACAGATGGTGTCGATCATCAACCAGTTGTCCCTTTTATGGAACCAGATGCGAAGCTTAAAATCCTTTACTTGGATGAGATATACACCAGATGCATCATCTGCCCGTGACAACATGGTGTCGCTATTTCCATACTCCACACCTTGTGGGAGACTAATTGTAGAGAAACTCGAGGCTACCAAATCCAAGACTACAATGCTGCTGCTCTTGTGGCACAGGATATAGATTTTATTGTCAATGAGAAGAACTGTTGTGTCGCAGCTAATAGAGAGCGGGTCTGTGGCCAAGGTAAGATGTTTGCGCCAGACACCATCACCAGGTCGCAACATATATACACAAACCACAGATTCTGTTCTCTCCTTGTTAGTCTTTACCAACAGATACAAGCAGGACAAGACGTCGTCTTCTTCTACAGAGAGGAGATGACTTGTAGTGCAGTAATAGTCCTGGTGTCGGTAGTCTGGCAATGGTGGCAATGATGGGATGAAGGAGATTCCTCTCTCGGGGAACAACGGGTTGTACACTCCATATTTCAATATACCCCTTTCGCAGCACATGGTGAAGACCCTGCCGTTCGAGAAGTCCCTTATGTAGGTCGGTACCTTGGGGACCAGGCTGAAGCTTGCGCGGCGGATGACGGCCATGAGTTCTGGGGGCTGAGGCAGCATCGGGACAAAGAACATAGTGTTCAATGGTGACCCATTGTTAACATAGAAACCCAGGAGGTGAGGAGGGTGCAGCTTGCCGAATCGGTGGAGGAACTTGGGGTCGGAGATATGCTGTAGCCAGTGCTTGCATACGAGAGCGGCCCGGACAAGGATTGTGGGGAAGGCGACACGGAGAAGGATCTCGATAAGGAGGTCATCGTCGTCGAGCACCTTCAGTACGGCAGCGGACGCCGCAGCCGGCGGCTGCCTCTCACCTTCCATGTTGAGCTAATATCTGTGGGTTTGCGGAGAAGTGTTGAAAAAGGGATCAGTGTTCTCAACTAGATTTGGGCAGTAGTATATCAAACAGCAACTACTAAACAATGGCTAGCGAATCGTGGTTGGGACTACATACTCCGTGCTACGAGATTTCTCTCCGAGTGCTATGGTATTTTAAATTTGAGTTGCAAAAATCAACGTGTCTCTCAATTAGTGAGATTTATATATTCTACAATCAGACTTCCAATTGATCAGCCGAAGCTCCCAAGTAATCTATCAAACTAACAAAAAACTTGCTACATAGCATGCAAATTGCAATCGATTTGACAAAGATACTATAACTAGTAATAATTCGTATAAATCATGTACGGAGTATTCATGCGAATATACCATACCTAGGTCTTGCGCCTTGCAAGGACGATCTGTGCGCGGCACCTGAAAGCTAACAAAGTAACAAGAACTTTATACTAGGACGGCTCCTTTTCCATCCCGTTTTACAGCATCTCCATTGGCCTAAGAAGTCGTTACGTACTACGATCGGACATGATGATGCTACGTAAGAGGTCGGCACGACATCGTAACCGAGTTGTCCGTAGCTAGCTGAGTATATATATGCAACGTGCGTGTCTCGCCGGAACGTTGGGCCAACAAAGCAAACAAGCGGAGGATGGAGTCCAGCCCCGTCGTGTTGTCCATACATGCTGCCGGAGGAGATGGAGACGGAGGTGCTCCTGCGTCTGCCCGTGAAAGCTGTCCTCCGCTTTGGCGCCGTGTGCCGCCGCTGGGCGGCGCTGCTCTCCTCCGAGGAGTTCTGCGCGGCCAGGACAAAGCATGCCGTGACGACGACGACGAGGACGGATCCAGCAGCTCAGCTGACGTTGCTCCACTGGACGCCATGGATAGCCGGGAGATCCACCGAGGTGCGCTCGGGCGACGGTAGGCCGCTGCTCACCCTGGACGGCGTGCATGGCGAGTTCTGGTGGTGTATATGGTGGTGTATAAAGCATATATGGCCGCTGCTCACCCATAAAAACGTCACTTCTGCTTCAGTACAACCCCCCCTGGGCACATCAACGGCTCAGATTGCACGATAGCCCTTCGCTATAAACGTATAACGTATGTTGTATAACCCGTATGAAGCCCGTATGGCCCATTGATACGGCGGCATGACCCGTCCTAAAAAAATACGACCGTCTCTATACGATCGTGGTGCCCACGTTTGCAGGTGGAGCTCCCGTAGACGCAGTTGTTAGATGCGAGGTCCGTACGCGCCGGCGAGTGGTGGATCACCGACGTTAATGCGTGGGCGGAGGAAATAGGTGGAGTTCGTTGGCCGGCTGTACGGGAGGTCGTCGTCGGTGTAGGCGATGCGTTTTTCGCCGGCGGCGGTCGGTGGAACTGCCCGGCAAGGTCGCGCCCGTTTCATCGGCGGTGGAGTCGGCCATGTGTAGGGAGACGTTCTTCGCCGGCAGTGATCGGTGGAACTGCCCGAAGTTCTCGCACTCCTCTCCTCCGCGGTTGAGGCGACCATGTTTAGGGAGGAGTTCTTCGCCGCCAAGCCCAAACCCTAGACTTCCAGCCAAACCCTAGACGCCTGCCACCGTGTCGAACCCGGCATGATTAGATCTACTGCCGACAATATGGACGCAGATCAGATGCTGGTGAACGTCATCGACGAGGCATCGGATGCCGTCGGCCGCTAGCACTCGTTATATTTCATGTGATGAACTGAAATTATGTTGCTATTGCTATTATTTTGGAAAGATTTTGCAAGTGGTAGTAATAAAAATTGCACAATGCTTTTGCTTTTATTATGAACTGATATTGCAAGTGATAGTGATATTGCCGGCTAACCGACATAATCATTGGATTAAAAAATTAAAACCATATGTCATAGTGCTATCACATCTCGTAATTAAATAAAATGTAGAACACTAAATTTGTTCTCAGACTTTAAATTCAAACCATATGTCATAGTGCTATTACATGTCATAGTGCTATTACATGTCCGTGCAAAAGATAGTACATCACATCGAAATGTGCTTAGCGAGCGTAATGAAGCAGGCACTATTGTGTCTTTTGGATCATCTTAAGAATGTTGTTCTTCGCCTCCGTACACGTGTTTGTAGCCGAAAAAAGGATTTCGGCTACCATATGTCCCCTCGAGTCATTAATTTCTTGCTGCCAAAAATAATTAGAGGCGTTAATAATTATCTCGTTGTGGCATTTCTTATAGTTACACATATTAGAAAATAGTGTCCACCTGGCATATTTCATCTGTCATACGATCTCCGTCCCAGTGCTCCATGCACCTCACGACGAATAATCCACATGAGTTACTGTTATAAAAAGGTAAGTCACATGACATAAAAACAGTAAAAAGAGACTAGTCAAGTATGATGCGGCATATACTCACCCATCTTTTTGTTTAGGCATTTTTTTCTCTTTTATGGGCCATTTGGAAACATCCGGATGTTTTGTTCCCAAAGATAAATTTACCGACCTAACATCCCTTGCAATCCCCGATCTCTGAAATGTAGTAATATATGGAACAAGTTAGTATCTAAAAAAGCTATTGACACATAGTTATGTGAGATGAACATACCAGTTTTTCCACGAAATTAACGGTCGTTTCTAATCTGTATAAAGAATCTAGAACCTGGAACTCCTTTTTTGGTATGTGCATGACAACCGTTATCCAGTGGTCACCATTAACGTGGAGAGGGAAGTACATCTACGTAACACAAAAGATCGGAAAGTTAAAATGGATAATTTACCTAGGAAACATTACTGTATGAACAATAATTACCTTATCAGTTTTGAAATATTCATCACAAACTCTTCCTACGGCTCCGGCTTCCTCAATTACCTTATCATCATTGCATGATGGCTTACGAGCTTTTTTCTTGGCTTGTGCTTCTCTCTTGTCTTCCCTCTCAATTAGATAAAGAGTTCTTGTAGTTGTAGAAAGGAACCGATCAGAACCAACTCGGTTAGACATATGTGCCGCGTAAGCATCAATGATCTATGAACAAAAATTAATAGATGTGCCGCGTAAGCATCGATGAGCTATAAATAAAAATTAAGAGTGGAATAACGGTAGTTAAACCATAGTACGATAACGTCAATGCAAAAGGAGAAAATATACTTACGTCTCCCCTTAGCCACTGACGATCAATTATAGCTCGAAGACACTCTGCAGTCAAGTCGCTTAGATGAGACCTGTAAATGTTTTTTTTTTATATTTTTCGTTCTTTGCTAAAGTTTCAACGAAAGCCACTGCCGCATCTACGTGCACCTCCCCCATTGCGTCTATATCGTTGAGTATGTCTGTTTCATCGAAGAGTTCTGCAATGCATACGTACCAAGCTCATTACGGTCAATAATTAAATTGAACAGCTGTAAAAAATAATTAATGACGAATTAACATTGGCAACTTACTCTTCTTATGTTTTCCGTCGACGTTAGTTTTACGTAGCTTGTTCTTTTCACCAACCAATGGGGATCTGTATCTAGCTGGTTTTTGCCGCTTCCGCTTCCCTCTACCTTCTCCCTTCCCCTCTTGTATTCTATTCTCAATAGCTTTGCGACACATAGTGTCAAGGCTATCAAAACTATCAGTTGATCCTTCATCTCCACTTCCAGTTTTCTTAATTGGTGTCAAAGCTGGTAAATCATTTGGATCTATGGATGGAGATCTTGGTACTGGATCATCAGCAATTTCGATGGGTTCTGTTTGGCTATTCCTGAAGTCCTGGACATATTCAGGTGACTCGCAATTGTTCTGGTTATTTCCTGAAGGTTTGGTGTAGTCTCCGAGGTTACTCTCGTATGTTCCAACAGTTTTGGCTTCCTTATCCTTTAAGCTCTCGACCGAACATACATTGTGCCCATCGCTTTCGACGTCGCTTTGGGTGTCACTAGTATCTGCCTTGTCCCAAAAATACTTTTTGTCATGCTTGTTATTGGGCTTGCCTACTTCATCAGCCTCATTGCTTGCAGACTTGTTTTTATTCTGAGACTTGTAAATTACACCTTCCTTATTAAGGATTTCTATAACTTTCTGCAAGGAAAATGTATTTGAAACATGTCATGTACATAGAAGGAAGTGACGGATATGATAGTGACAACCACACGGTTACCTGTGCACATATGTCCGGAATACGGTGGATCTCCTTCTCAATGTTAGATAGTCTGTCCATAATAAGCTCCATCGATAGCTCCTTGCCATGTGAAGCATTTGATTTTGGCTTAGCTTTTAGCTTCACCTTTCCGTAGTGCCAGCCCTAGATGCCATGCTATTCGCTTCTTTTGGAGATGATTTCCTCGATCTCATTTCTTGTGCAACCTGTAAGTTAAAAATGATGACATGTTCATTTTGTACACAAGTTTAATATTCTGGTAAATAAAAGTAATAGACGATGAATTACCTTGCACTGACCACGGCCATTTTTAAGGTCATATAGATCTCTATCTGAGGCCGCTGACTCAGTCCATTTTCGCATTAGCGGGCCCTCAATATTTACCGTATGTGACGGACCATCCAATGGAAGTCCCTTTTCCCAGTAAAGGTAATGTGTAAATAATAAAAACAAAAGTGTTT
>QRDG01001059.1:62892-239019 GCA_012064385.1 Puccinellia tenuiflora
ACATAAAAGGAGTCCATGCCGAAGGATTTGTTTTTCTGATGTTTTTTTCATTTTTCTTGAGTTTTTTCAAAAGAAGGTCAAAATGGCAAGCAAGGATATTCATTGAAGGGGGCTGAATTTTTGGAAACTACCAAAGGTTCTATGAAAAACCAATATTTTTGTACCTTAAAATGATTTTTGCAAAATTTTCAGAGCAAACTATCACACACTTTATGTTCAAATTGGAATTAATTTCAGAAAATCAGCATAAAGTCATTTAAATGTGCGAAATTAGGAACAAATGGCTAAAATTCATAATGTTTTGGGATTGTCCATGAAATTTGGACTAGTTTGTGTTAAAAATTATTGGGCACCATTTTGAACCATATTTTATGTACTTGCTTCACAAAATAAGTGCTTTTTGGCACTGAGAAAATGAAAAATGGTACTTATGAAAATATTTTTAAAAAACTTTCTTCGGTAACATTGTCTCCCATAGCTAGATACACCTTTGTGCCAAATATGGGGACAGTATCACAAACCATGCCATGTGAATGATCGTATCTTGCTCGTTTGGCTTGAAACCTATATATGTCTATGGATGACAGACCTTCGTGCGGAGGTATCCTTCGGAAAGTTGAGGAATACCAAGTTTATCATTTTTGGTAGCAACTACTACACATAAAAGGAGTCCATGCGAAGGATTGTTTTTCTGATGTTTTTTTCATTTTTCTTGAGTTTTTTCAAAAGAAGGTCAAATGGCAAGCAAGGATATTCATTGAAGGGGGCTGAATTTTGGAAACTACCACAGGTTCTATGAAAATAACCAATATTTTTGTACCTTAAAATGATTTTTGCAAAATTTTCAGAGCAAACTATCACACACTTTATGTTCAAATTGGACTTAATTTCAGAAAATCAGCATATAAAGTCATTTAAATGTGCGAAATTAGGAACAATGGCTAAAATTCATAATGTTTTGGGATTGTCCATGAAATTTGGACTAGTTTGTGTTAAAAATTATTGGGCACCATTTTGAACATATTTATGTACTTGCTTTCACAAATAAGGCTTTTTGGCACTGAGAAAATGAAAAATGGTACTTATGAAAATATTTTTAAAAACCTTTCTTCGGTAACATTGTCTCCCATAGCTAGATACACCTTTGTGCCAAATATGGGGACAGTATCACAAACCATGCCATGTGAATGATCGTATCTTGCTCGTTGGCTTGAAACCTATATATGTCTATGGATGACAGACCTTTGTGCGGAGGTATCCTTCAGAAAGTTTGAGGAATACCAAGTTTATCATTTTTGGTAGCAACTACTACACATAAAAGGAGTCCATGCCGAAGGATTGTTTTTATGATGTTTTTTTCATTTTTCTTGAGTTTTTCAAAAGAAGGTCAAATTGCAAGCAAGGATATTCATTGAAGGGGGCTGAATTTTGGAAACTACCAAAGGTTCTATGAAATAACCAATATTTTTGTACCTTAAAATGATTTTTGCAAAATTTCAGAGCAAACTATCACACACTTTATGTTCAAATTGGAATTAATTTCAGAAAATCAGCATAAAGTCATTTAAATGTGCGAAATTAGGAACAAATGGCTAAAATTCATAATGTTTTGGGATTGTCCATGAAATTTGGACTAGTTTGTGTTAAAAATTATTGGGCACCATTTTGAACCATATTTTATGTACTTGCTTCACAAAATAAGTGCTTTTTGGCACTGAGAAAATGAAAAATGGTACTTATGAAAATATTTTTAAAAAACTTTCTTCGGTAACATTGTCTCCCATAGCTAGATACACCTTTGTGCCAAATATGGGGACAGTATCACAAACCATTGCCATGTGAATGATTGTATCTTGCTCGTTTGGCTTGAAACCTATATATGTCTATGGATGACAGACCTTTGTGCGGAGGTATCCTTCAGAAGTTGAGGAATACCAAGTTTATCATTTTTGGTAGCAACTACTACACATAAAAGGAGTCCATGCCGAAGGATTGTTTTTCTGATGTTTTTTTTCATTTTTCTTGAGTTTTTCAAAAGAAGGTCAAAATGGCAAGCAAGGATATTCATTGAAGGGGGCTGAATTTTTGGAAACTACCAAAGGTTCTATGAAATACCCAATATTTTTGTACCTTAAAATGATTTTTTGCAAAATTTTCAGAGCAAACTATCACACACTTTATGTTCAAATTGGAATTAATTTCAGAAAATCAGCATAAAGTCATTTAAATGTGCGAAATTAGGAACAATGGCTAAAATTCATAATGTTTTGGGATTGTCCATGAAATTTGGACTAGTTTGTGTTAAAAATTATTGGGCACCATTTCGAACCATATTTTATGTACTTGCTTCACAAAATAAGTGCTTTTTGGCACTGAGAAAATGAAAAATGGTACTTATGAAAATATTTTTAAAAACCTTTCTTCGTAACATTGTCTCCCATAGCTAGATACACCTTTGTGCCAAATATGGGGACAGTATCACAAACCATGCCATGTGAATGATCGTATCTTGCTCGTTTGGCTTGAAACCTATATATGTCTATGGATGACAGACCTTTGTGCGGAGGTATCCTTCGAAAGTTTGAGGAATACCAAGTTTATCATTTTTGGTAGCAACTACTACACATAAAAGGAGTCCATGCCGAAGGATTTCTTTTTCTGATGTTTTTTTCATTTTTCTTGAGTTTTTTCAAAAGAAGGTCAAAATGGCAAGCAAGGATATTCATTGAAGGGGGCTGAATTTTTGGAAACTACCAAAGGTTCTATGAAAAAACCAATATTTTTGTACCTTAAAATGATTTTTGCAAAATTTTCAGAGCAAACTATCACACACTTTATGTTCAAATTGGAATTAATTTCAGAAAATCCGCATAAAGTCATTTAAATGTGCGAAATTAGGAACAAATGGCTAAAATTCATAATGTTTTGGGATTGTCCATGAAATTTGGACTAGTTTGTGTTAAAAATTATTGGGCACCATTTTGAACCATATTTTATGTACTTGCTTCACAAAATAAGTGCTTTTTGGCACTGAGAAAATGAAAAATGGTACTTATGAAAATATTTTTAAAAAACTTTCTTCGGTAACATTGTCTCCCATAGCTAGATACACCTTTGTGCCAAATATGGGGACAGTATCACAAACCATGCCATGTGAATGATCGTATCTTGCTCGTTTGGCTTGAAACCTATATATGTCTATGGATGACACACCTTTGTGCGGAGGTATCCTTCAGAAAGTTTGAGGAATACCAAGTTTATCATTTTTGGTAGCTACTACTACACATAAAAGGAGTCCATGCCGAAGGATTTCTTTTTCTGATGTTTTTTTCATTTTTCTTGAGTTTTTTCAAAAGAAGGTCAAAATGGCAAGCAAGGATATTCATTGAAGGGGGCTGAATTTTTGGAAACTACCAAAGGTTCTATGAAATAACCAATATTTTTGTACCTTAAAATGATTTTTGCAAAATTTTCAGAGCAAACTATCACACACTTTATGTTCAACTTGGAATTAATTTCAGAAAATCAGCATAAAGTCATTTAAATGTGCGAAATTAGGAAAAAAATGGGTAAAATTCATAATGTTTTGGGATTGTCCATGAAATTTGGACTAGTTTGTGTTAAAAATTATTGGGCACCATTTTGAACCATATTTTATGTACTTGCTTCACAAAATAAGTGCTTTTTGGCACTGAGAAAATGAAAAATGGTACTTATGAAAATATTTTTAAAAAACTTTCTTCGGTAACATTGTCTCCCATAGCTAGATACACCTTTGTGCCAAATATGGGGACAGTATCACAAACCATGCCATGTGAATGATCGTATCTTGCTCGTTTGGCTTGAAACCTATATATGTCTATGGATGACAGACCTTCGTGCGGAGGTATCCTTCGGAAAGTTTGAGGAGTACCAAGTTTATCATTTTTACTAGCAACTACTACACATAAAAGGAGTCCATGCCGAAGGATTTGTTTTTCTGATGTTTTTTTCATTTTTCTTGAGTTTTTTCAAAAGAAGGTCAAAATGGCAAGCAAGGATATTCATTGAAGGGGGCTGAATTTTTGGAAACTACCAAAGGTTCTATGAAATAACCAATATTTTGTACCTTAAAATGATTTTTGCAAAATTTTCAGAGCAAACTATCACACACTTTATGTTCAAATTGGAATTAATTTCAAAAAATCCGCATAAAGTCATTTAAATGTGCGAAATTAGGAACAAATGGCTAAAATTCATAATGTTTTGGGATTGTCCATGAAATTTGGACTAGTTTGTGTTAAAAATTATTGGGCACCATTTTGAACCATATTTTATGTACTTGCTTCACAAAATAAGTGCTTTTTGGCACTGAGAAAATGAAAAATGGTACTTATGAAAATATTTTAAAAAACTTTCTTCGGTAACATTGTCTCCCATAGCTAGATACACCTTTGTGCCAAATATGGGGACAGTATCACAAACCATGCCATGTGAATGATCGTATCTTGCTCGTTTGGCTTGAAACCTATATATGTCTATGGATGACAGACCTTTGTGCGGAGGTATCCTTCAGGAAAGTTTGAGGAATACCAAGTTTATCATTTTGGTAGCAACTACTACACATAAAAGGAGTCCATGCCGAAGGATTGTTTTTCTGATGTTTTTTTCATTTTTCTTGAGTTTTTTCAAAAGAAGGTCAAAATGGCAAGCAAGGATATTCATTGAAGGGGGCTGAATTTTTGGAAACTACCAAAGGTTCTATGAAAAAACCAATATTTTTGTACCTTAAAATGATTTTTGCAAAATTTTCAGAGCAAACTATCACACACTTTATGTTCAAATTGGAATTAATTTCAAAAAATCAGCATAAAGTCATTTAAATGTGCGAAATTAGGAACAAATGGCTAAAATTCATAATGTTTTGGGATTGTCCATGAAATTTGGACTAGTTTGTGTTAAAAATTATTGGGCACCATTTTGAACCATATTTTATGTACTTGCTTCACAAAATAAGTGCTTTTTGGCACTGAGAAAATGAAAAATGGTACTTATGAAAATATTTTTAAAAAACTTTCTTCGGTAACATTGTCTCCCATAGCTAGATACACCTTTGTGCCAAATATGGGGACAGTATCACAAACCATGCCATGTGAATGATCGTATCTTGCTCGTTTGGCTTGAAACCTATATATGTCTATGGATGACAGACCTTCGTGCGGAGGTATCCTTCGGAAAGTTTGAGGAGTACCAAGTTTATCATTTTTACTAGCAACTACTACACATAAAAGGAGTCCATGCCGAAGGATTTTTTTTTTGATGTTTATTTCATTTTTCTTGAGTTTTTTGAAAAGAAGGTCAAAATGGCAAGCAAGGATATTCATCGAAGGGGGCTGAATTTTTGAAAACTACCAAAGGTTCTATGAAATAACCAATATTTTTGTACCTTAAAATGATTTTTGCAAAATTTTCAGAGCAAACTATCACACACTTTATGTTCAAATTGGAATTAATTTCAAAAAATCCGCATAAAGTCATTTAAATGTGCGAAATTAGGAACAAATGGCTAAAATTCATAATGTTTTGGGATTGTCCATGAAATTTGGACTAGTTTGTGTTAAAAATTATTGGGCACCATTTTGAACCATATTTTATGTACTTGCTTCACAAAATAAGTGCTTTTTGGCACTGAGAAAATGAAAAATGGTACTTATGAAAATATTTTTAAAAAACTTTCTTCGGTAACATTGTCTCCCATAGCTAGATACACCTTTGTGCCAAATATGGGGACAGTATCACAAACCATGCCATGTGAATGATCGTATCTTGCTCGTTTGGCTTGAAACCTATATATGTCTATGGATGACAGACCTTTGTGCGGAGGTATCCTTCAGAAAGTTTGAGGAATACCAAGTTTATCATTTTTGGTAGCAACTACTACACATAAAAGGAGTCCATGCCGAAGGATTGTTTTTCTGATGTTTTTTTCATTTTTCTTGAGTTTTTCAAAAGAAGGTCAAAATGGCAAGCAAGGATATTCATTGAAGGGGGCTGAATTTTTGGAAACTACCAAAGGTTCTATGAAAAAACCAATATTTTTGTACCTTAAAATGATTTTTGCAAAATTTTCAGAGCAAACTATCACACACTTTATGTTCAAATTGGAATTAATTTCAAAAAATCCGCATAAAGTCATTTAAATGTGCGAAATTAGGAACAAATGGCTAAAATTCATAATGTTTTGGGATTGTCCATGAAATTTGGACTAGTTTGTGTTAAAAATTATTGGGCACCATTTTGAACCATATTTTATGTACTTGCTTCACAAAATAAGTGCTTTTTGGCACTGAGAAAATGAAAAATGGTACTTATGAAATATTTTTAAAAAACTTTCTTCGGTAACATTGTCTCCCATAGCTAGATACACCTTTGTGCCAAATATGGGGACAGTATCACAAACCATGCCATGTGAATGATCGTATCTTGCTCGTTTGGCTTGAAACCTATATATGTCTATGGATGACAGACCTTCGTGCGGAGGTATCCTTCAGAAAGTTTGAGGAGTACCAAGTTTATCATTTTTACTAGCAACTACTACACATAAAAGGAGTCCATGCCGAAGGATTTGTTTTTCTGATGTTTTTTTCATTTTTCTTGAGTTTTTTCAAAAGAAGGTCAAAATGGCAAGCAAGGATATTCATTGAAGGGGGCTGAATTTTTGGAAACTACCAAAGGTTCTATGAAAAAACCAATATTTTTGTACCTTAAAATGATTTTTGCAAAATTTTCAGAGCAAACTATCACACACTTTATGTTCAAATTGGAATTAATTTCAAAAAATCCGCATAAAGTCATTTAAATGTGCGAAATTAGGAACAAATGGCTAAAATTCATAATGTTTTGGGATTGTCCATGAAATTTGGACTAGTTTGTGTTAAAAATTATTGGGCACCATTTTGAACCATATTTTATGTACTTGCTTCACAAAATAAGTGCTTTTTGGCACTGAGAAAATGAAAAATGGTACTTATGAAAATATTTTTAAAAAACTTTCTTCGGTAACATTGTCTCCCATAGCTAGATACACCTTTGTGCCAAATATGGGGACAGTATCACAAACCATGCCATGTGAATGATCGTATCTTGCTCGTTTGGCTTGAAACCTATATATGTCTATGGATGACAGACCTTTGTGCGGAGGTATCCTTCGGAAAGTTTGAGGAATACCAAGTTTATCATTTTTGGTAGCAACTACTACACATAAAAGGAGTCCATGCCGAAGGATTTGTTTTTCTGATGTTTTTTTCATTTTTCTTGAGTTTTTTCAAAAGAAGGTCAAAATGGCAAGCAAGGATATTCATTGAAGGGGGCTGAATTTTTGGAAACTACCAAAGGTTCTATGAAAAACCAATATTTTTGTACCTTAAAATGATTTTTGCAAAATTTTCAGAGCAAACTATCACACACTTTATGTTCAAATTGGAATTAATTTCAAAAAAATCAGCATAAAGTCATTTAAATGTGCGAAATTAGGAACAAATGGCTAAAATTCATAATGTTTTGGGATTGTCCATGAAATTTGGACTAGTTTGTGTTAAAAATTATTGGGCACCATTTTGAACCATATTTTATGTACTTGCTTCACAAAATAAGTGCTTTTTGGCACTGAGAAAATGAAAAATGGTACTTATGAAAATATTTTTAAAAAACTTTCTTCGGTAACATTGTCTCCCATAGCTAGATACACCTTTGTGCCAAATATGGGGACAGTATCACAAACCATGCCATGTGAATGATCGTATCTTGCTCGTTTGGCTTGAAACCTATATATGTCTATGGATGACAAACCTTTGTGCGGAGGTATCCTTCAGAAAGTTTGAGGAATACCAAGTTTATCATTTTTACTAGCAACTACTACACATAAAAGGAGTCCATGCCGAAGGATTTGTTTTTTTTTATGTTTATTTCATTTTTCTTGAGTTTTTTGAAAAGAAGGTCAAAATGGCAAGCAAGGATATTCATCGAAGGGGGCTGAATTTTTGGAAACTACCAAAGGTTCTATGAAAAAACCAATATTTTTGTACCTTAAAATGATTTTTGCAAAATTTTCAGAGCAAACTATCACACACTTTATGTTCAAATTGGAATTAATTTCAGAAAATCAGCATAAAGTCATTTAAATGTGCGAAATTAGGAACAAATGGCTAAAATTCATAATGTTTTGGGATTGTCCATGAAATTTGGACTAGTTTGTGTTAAAAATTATTGGGCACCATTTTGAACCATATTTTATGTACTTGCTTCACAAAATAAGTGCTTTTTGGCACTGAGAAAATGAAAAATGGTACTTATGAAATATTTTTTAAAAACTTTCTTCGGTAACATTGTATCCCATAGCTAGATACACCTTTGTGCCAAATATGGGGACAGTATCACAAACCATGCCATGTGAATGATCGTATCTTGCTCGTTTGGCTTGAAACCTATATATGTCTATGGATGACAGACCTTCGTGCGGAGGTATCCTTCGGAAAGTTTGAGGAGTACCAAGTTTATCATTTTTACTAGCAACTACTACACATAAAAGGAGTCCATGCCGAAGGATTTTTTTTTTGATGTTTATTTCATTTTTCTTGAGTTTTTTGAAAAGAAGGTCAAAATGGCAAGCAAGGATATTCATCGAAGGGGGCTGAATTTTTGAAAACTACCAAAGGTTCTATGAAATAACCAATACTTTTGTACCTTACAATGATTTTTGCAAATTTTTCAGAGCAAACTATCACACACTTTATGTTCAAATTGGAATTAATTTCAGAAAATCCGCATAAAGTCATTTAAATGTGCGAAATCAGGAACAAATGGCTAAAATTCATAATGTTTTGGGATTGTCCATGAAATTTGGACTAGTTTGTGTTAAAAATTATTGGGCACCATTTTGAACCATATTTTATGTACTTGCTTCACAAAATAAGTGCTTTTTGGCACTGAGAAAATGAAAAATGGTACTTATGAAATATTTTTAAAAACTTTCTTCGGTAACATTGTCTCCCATAGCTAGATACACCTTTGTGCCAATATGGGGACAGTATCACAAACCATGCCATGTGAATGATCGTATCTTGCTCGTTTGGCTTGAAACCTATATATGTCTATGGATGACACACCTTTGTGCGGAGGTATCCTTCGGAAAGTTTGAGGAATACCAAGTTTATCATTTTTGGTAGCAACTACTACACATAAAAGGAGTCCATGCCGAAGGATTTGTTTTTCTGATGTTTTTTTCATTTTTCTTGAGTTTTTTCAAAAGAAGGTCAAAATGGCAAGCAAGGATATTCATTGAAGGGGGCTGAATTTTTGGAAACTACCAAAGGTTCTATGAAATAAACCAATATTTTTGTACCTTAAAATGATTTTTGCAAAATTTTCAGAGCAAACTATCACACACTTTATGTTCAAATTGGAATTAATTTCAGAAAATCCGCATAAAGTCATTTAAATGTGCGAAATTAGGAACAAATGGCTAAAATTCATAATGTTTTGGGATTGTCCATGAAATTTGGACTAGTTTGTGTTAAAAATTATTGGGCACCATTTTGAACCATATTTTATGTACTTGCTTCACAAAATAAGTGCTTTTTGGCACTGAGAAAATGAAAAATGGTACTTATGAAAATATTTTTAAAAAACTTTCTTCGGTAACATTGTCTCCCATAGCTAGATACACCTTTGTGCCAAATATGGGGACAGTATCACAAACCATGCCATGTGAATGATCGTATCTTGCTCGTTTGGCTTGAAACCTATATATGTCTATGGATGACAGACCTTCGTGCGGAGGTATCCTTCGGAAAGTTTGAGGAGTACCAAGTTTATCATTTTTGGTAGCAACTACTACACATAAAAGGAGTCCATGCCGAAGGATTTGTTTTTCTGATGTTTTTTTCATTTTTCTTGAGTTTTTTCAAAAGAAGGTCAAAATGGCAAGCAAGGATATTCATTGAAGGGGGCTGAATTTTTGGAAACTACCAAAGGTTCTATGAAATAACCAATATTTTTGTACCTTAAAATGATTTTTGCAAAATTTTCAGAGCAAACTATCACACACTTTATGTTCAAATTGGAATTAATTTCAAAAAATCCGCATAAAGTCATTTAAATGTGCGAAATAGGAACAATGGCTAAAATTCATAATGTTTTGGGATTGTCCATGAAATTTGGACTAGTTTGTGTTAAAAATTATTGGGCACCATTTTGAACCATATTTTATGTACTTGCTTCACAAAATAAGTGCTTTTTGGCACTGAGAAAATGAAAAATGGTACTTATGAAAATATTTTTAAAAAACTTTCTTCAGTAACATTGTCTCCCATAGCTAGATACACCTTTGTGCCAAATATGGGGACAGTATCACAAACCATGCCATGTGAATGATCGTATCTTGCTCGTTTGGCTTGAAACCTATATATGTCTATGGATGACAGACCTTTGTGCGGAGGTATCCTTCGGAAAGTTTGAGGAGTACCAAGTTTATCATTTTGGTAGCAACTACTACACATAAAAGGAGTCCATGCCGAAGGATTTGTTTTTCTGATGTTTTTTTTCATTTTTCTTGAGTTTTTTCAAAAGAAGGTCAAAATGGCAAGCAAGGATATTCATTGAAGGGGGCTGAATTTTTGGAAACTACCAAAGGTTCTATGAAATAACAAATATTTTTGTACCTTAAAATGATTTTGGCAAAATTTTCAGAGCAAACTATCACACACTTTATGTTCAAATTGGAATTAATTTCAGAAAATCTACATAAAGTAATTTAAATGTGCGAAATTAGGAAAAAATGGCTAAAATTCATAATGTTTTGGGATTGTCCATGAAATTTCGACTAGTTTGTGTTAAAAATTATTGGGCACCATTTTGAACCATATTTTATGTACTTGCTTCACAAAATAAGTGCTTTTTGGCACTGAGAAAATGAAAAATGGTACTTATGAAAATATTTTTTAAAAACTTTCTTCAGTAACATTGTCTCCCATAGCTAGATACACCTTTGTGCCAAATATGGGGACAGTATCACAAACCATGCCATGTGAATGATCGTATCTTGCTCGTTTGGCTTGAAACCTATATATGTCTATGGATGACAGACCTTTGTGCGGAGGTATCCTTCGGAAAGTTTGAGGAATACCAAGTTTATCATTTTTGGTAGCAACTACTACACATAAAAGGAGTCCATGCCGAAGGATTTGTTTTTCTGATGTTTTTTTCATATTTCTTGAGTTTTTTTTAAAAGAAGGTCAAAATGGCAAGCAAGGATATTCATTGAAGGGGGCTGAATTTTTGGAAACTACCAAAGGTTCTATGAAATACCCAATATTTTTGTACCTTAAAATGATTTTTGCAAAATTTCAGAGCAAACTATCACACACTTTATGTTCAAATTGGAATTAATTTAAAAAATCCGCATAAAGTCATTTAAATGTGCGAAATTAGGAACAAATGGCTAAAATTCATAATGTTTTGGGATTGTCCATGAAATTTGGACTAGTTTTGTTAAAAATTATTGGGCACCATTTTGAACCATATTTTATGTACTTGCTTCACAAAATAAGTGCTTTTTGGCACTGAGAAAATGAAAAATGGTACTTATGAAAATATTTTTAAAAAACTTTCTTCGGTAACATTGTCTCCCATAGCTAGATACACCTTTGTGCCAAATATGGGGACAGTATCACAAACCATGCCATGTGAATGATCGTATCTTGCTCGTTTGGCTTGAAACCTATATATGTCTATGGATGACAGACCTTTGTGCGGAGGTAGTATCCTTCGGAAAGTTTGAGGAATACCAAGTTTATCATTTTTGGTAGCAACTAATACACATAAAAGGAGTCCATGCCGAAGGATTTGTTTTTCTGATGTTTTTTTCATTTTTCCTGAGTTTTTTCAAAAGAAGGTCAAAATGGCAAGCAAGGATATTCATTGAAGGGGGCTGAATTTTTGGAAACTACCAAAGGTTCTATGAAATAACCAATATTTTTTACCTTAAATGATTTTTGCAAAATTTTCAGAGCAAACTATCACACACTTTATGTTCAAATTGGAATTAATTTCAGAAAATCAGCATAAAGTCATTTAAATGATGCGAAATTAGGAACAAATGGCTAAAATTCATAATGTTTTGGGATTGTCCATGAAATTTGGACTAGTTTGTGTTAAAAATTATTGGGCACCATTTTTGTACCACATTTTATGTACTTGCTTCACAAAATAAGTGCTTTTTGGCACTAAGAAAATGAAAAATGGTACTTATGAAAATATTTTTAAAAAACTTTCTTCGGTAACATTGTCTCCCATAGCTAGATACACCTTTGTGCCAAATATGGGGACAGTATCACAAACCATGCCATGTGAATGATCGTATCTTGCTCGTTTGGCTTGAAACCTATATATGTCTATGGATGACAGACCTTTGTGCGGAGGTATCCTTCGGAAAGTTTGAGGAATACCAAGTTTATCATTTTTGGTAGCAACTACTACACATAAAAGGAGTCCATGCCGAAGGATTTGTTTTTTTCATTTTTTTCATTTTTCTTGAGTTTTTTCTAAAGAAGGTTAAAAATAGAGAAAAATCCTAATATTTCGGGATTACGAATGAAATATGGACTACTTTCTTTTTAAAATTTACTTATATAATCACGTTTTTTTCGATAAATAATTTAAAAATAGTACATGTTTTACTTTGTTGAATATTTTATTCCAAATATGGTACAAATTGCGATTCTTTAATCAAGTCAACAAAAAACAAGTGTGTGGTAAAAAAAGGCAGTTTTTTGTACTACCGTGCCAGTGCCACCTCAAGGCACCGTACGCCCGCACGCGGACACCTGGCAGCCACACGTCGCCGCTTCAGCTCCCCCAGGAGCCCCTATTTGATGTGACGTTCTCCGCCTCCCCATCTCCCACTCAGTCCAATCCCCTCCCCATCTCCCACTCAGTCCAACCGTCCACCCCGAACCCTAGCACGCCGCGGCCATGAGGCGTGGTTCAACCTTGGTGGCCGCCACGACGGCGAGGCGTCGTCTTCCTCGCACCGCCACCGCCGTCCCCGTCCACGGGAACGGATCAACGTGGACCGCGACGTTGCCGAGCTTTTCTGGCGCGAGGATGAGCCATTGCCGTGGGGCGACGTCAATCTCCCCCGCGGATGGCATCTCGACTGGCGCCGTGTGCCGTTTCGCGGCGAGCCTACAACGGGGCAAGCGCGCCGCCGCCAGATCCCCCGCCGCCGCGCCTCCCTCCCACCCGATCTGCGGGACAACCCAGATCCGGAGGAGTCCGAGGAGGTGGACCTCGACGCCATCATCGACGAAGTCATGGCGGAGGATTCCGATGACGTTGCCGCACCGCCCGTGGCCGTGGACCTCCTGCCCCCTCAGCTAGCGGCCGAGGTGGAGTTCGCGAACGAGGCCGCCCTGCGTGCGGCTATAGAGGCCTCCGAGCTCGAGGAGCTCAGCATGTGGCCAGATCTGGCCCCCGCCCTCTGTGCCTCGGCCATGGAGGCCCCCCCGCCGCCTCCTCCAGAGCCATCTCAACCCGTCGTCATCAAGATTGAGGACGAAGACGACGAGTAGGCCCAGCAGCGGCGCGTATCGAAGGCTCCGACGGCATCAACACCTCCCCCAGCCCAGTAGAAATAGGGCTCTATTTTTCTTTTTTTTACCATATGTATATTAGGACGGCATCAGCACCTCCCCTAGCCCAGTACCAATAGGGCTGTATTATCACTATCTATGGCATGCTCTTGTACCTCCCCTAGCCTAGTACCAATAGGGCTGTATTATCACAATCTACCTTCTACTTTGCACAATCCCGTCCTTTTGAATTGTCTGTGTACCACTGCCACATAATGTATCTTTTCGGAAAACTATATGGGCTTATGTTCCAGTGAAATAGTATATTGCAGGCTTATTCTTTGTGCAAGATGGGGAGCTGGAAGAGGATTGATGTTGTTAAGGTAAACACGCTACTGTTTCAGTGCAATGTTTCCTAATGCAATTTGTGCCTAATTTGTTGTCGTAAAATTTCTGTGGATGCAGGTAACACATGCAGTTCGAAGGAGCATTTTGTGACACCTGTTGGCCTGCAAGAAATGGTAGTATTTCTGAGGAACAAATTAGTGGTACGTTGCGTCCCAATTTAGCTAGCTCATGTGCAACCGAGTTATTTGCACAATCAACTTTTGATATTGCGTAACCTGGGGTAAAACTGGGTACCTCCTTCATTTCTTTAATCAGTCCAGCGATGGCAGATTTGTCTTGCACCTGGGATGTCGATTTGTCTTGCACCTGGGATGTCAGAACGTTGATGACTGCTGCACAGTCATTTTCAACGTGCACAGGCTTGTCGCAAACCGGCAGGATAGCTTTAACACTCTGAATTCCTGCAACTGCTTCAGCCACTTCTGCAGTTGGACAGTGATCAGTACGTCCCCAGGCTGTCAGATAATTCTAATCGGTGTTTGTTCATGATTAGTCTGCTCAAGTGCCATTTCTTAGGTTCTGTATAGATGTGACCATCCTCATGGATTCATGATCAACCATCTTTTGAGTTAATGCCTGCTCAGTCATGGTGAATTCGTGGCTGTAGCTAACTGACTGTTCTTGTATTTCAGATGGAGAGGACCGGTTTCACACATGCACTGTCGTATGAATGAAATGTGTAAGGTTAAGAGCGAATAGCACACTCTTTCTATGATTCTAGGCTAACATTAGCTATGTGATTTGTATCCCGGTACTTATTCTGACAAGGTTGTAATTCAACTGTTGAATTAGTTTAAATGTAGTATTTGATCTTTGTGGAAGAACTAAATGTGGAAGGCATGCAGGAAAAAATCGACTGACTTAATAATGGTAACCAATGTACCGGTCTAGCTTTTTTGTGCTGAATCATGTGCCTTGTATGTCGTTCGGCATGTAGTTGCGGATATTTATGTGTATGTGATCGTTGTGGAGGCTGCTGCTCTCAAAGCTTTTCATTCATGTACCATCAAGGAAAATAGATCATACAAGATATCGTAGCGGTGATTGAACCCTTAAAGTAACATGAACAAGGATTTGGCGTATTGTTGTTTGTGCCTAATAGTGAGGCTCTAAAAGTAAGAATGATCAAGCATGATGGTGGTCTTATTTCCTTCTTGGAAGAAAACATTATTTTTATTTTTTTCAAGTATGCTAGCACATGCTTGGTGTTTTTCCTTCTATACTATTGTATTATGTCTGTTACATATTTGCACTTCACTTGTAGTTGCCACATATTTGTTGTTATGATTTCCTTTTTCTTGTTTGCTTCCTTGTAAATAGTGATAAATAAATGAAATAACAAAGTGTAATAACTTTATACGGATTGTGTTTCTCGATGTACAAGATATACATGAGGCGGCTGAACTTTACCTATGTCAAGGGTTGCACTTTAAGCTGATACGAGCTATCCTCACTGTAGTTGTGTTGATTCATTTTGACCATAATGTATATTGCCAAAGTTCCACTGATGTATAATACATAGATTTTTCTATGTATTCAATTTATCTTATTATATTTCAACATGTTATTATTAATGTGCATGTGCACGGGCTTGATTACTAGTCTTTACAAGAAGCTTTGTCACACCACAGTGGTTGTTTTCCTTTGATATATATAAAATGTTCATTCTCTCTAGTGTCCAATCAATATATATAAGCACGAGTGATATATAAGATGTTCAGTCTCTCTAGTGTCCGTACGAAATTTTATGGGGATTGGGCAGAAACAGGCAGAGCCCTCAAAAAATACACTGATCATCCAACGACAGTACGCGGGGAGATCACCAACTGGAATTTCTTGATCATCATCTTCCCCGGTCCACCATCCGATAATGCACTCCTACTTCAGTACTCAAACCATATTCCTGCATAAAAGGGCAGAAATAAGCAATAAGAAACTACAAGCCATGTAATCAATGAACCAAAGTAAGAAGAAAAATTATTTACTCTTACTTTGGATTTTCTGAGCATGTGGCCTTGTTATGTCCTGGTTTTTTGCATTGGCCGCACAGGCGTCTTGGCATCTCATCAAACGCTAACGGTCTACCATTTTTCGTCGTCGGATGATCCTCCTTTGTTTGACCATTCGTGCCTTTTTTACGCCCGCCTTTCGTGCTCACTTTTTGAGGATCACCAATTGGAACTGTATGTGCTGTAAAATTATGTGAATCCTCTTTGGCAAAACTTCTGCTCACATCCTCCTTATCCTTTTGCACATACTTATATGATATTATCTCTTTCAGACAATCTTTCAACTTATTAAACAGGAAAGGGTCATTGCATGCAACATGGGATGCTTCTGCCTGTAATTGGCTCAGCTCACCGTATCTTGCACGCCCCTCTGCACTTGACCAACCCCAGCCGAACAGACCACTAGTACGCCTGGATGGCAAGCCACCTCTTGCTTTCTTTGAAAACCTTTAAGAACACAACAGCTAGGTATCTCTGATAATTTCAGGTGCTTCAGTACATGCAGGATATGCTTACAAGGGAGCCCCTTCCGAATAATTCTCCGGCAACTGCACTTTATAGTTTCATTCAAGTCTGCTGGGCAATACTCCACAATAAATACGTGCTTGTGATTATTTTTCCATGACACCAAAAACTTTCGATATCCTTGATTCCCCACTATTGTCTCACAAATTTCTAGATCATCAATCATTTTCAGTTCTCCTTGCAAAATGTAAAAGTTTACTTGAGTGAACACCAGTGCACATGCCTTCTCAATATCCTTTGAATTGGTAATTGCCACTGGTAATGTCTGTGAATCAATGGTGTTTTCTCGCGCCTCTGTTTCACGAAATCGAACACTACAGTTCTCAAAGTGCAAAACCAAGTCGACCAGTGTCATACCAAAGTTAAGATGAAGGTGAAGACATGAATTAAGACTCTCACTCCTCTGATTGCTTTTCATGCCAAGGAAGTATCCATCAGAAAGATAAGCGGTGACCCATAAATGCTTCTTACTATACATCCTACTCAGCCAATCTTTGGTTTCGGGTGTTTGCCATTTCCGAACATACGCGCTCCATCTCTGCTCAAACACGTCATGTGATGTCGTGTAGTATATAAGTGCCCTGAATTGCTGCAAAGACAGATAATTTAGGTGTTTTTGCATATTCTTTTCAATGTGCCATGCACACAACCGGTGCCTCACGTCCGAAAGAACCTTCCGGATAGCCTTCATCATCGCAGCATCTCCATCAGTGATTATCGACTTCGGCTTCTTTTGACGCATTGCTTTCAGAAATGTCTCCAATAACCAAATATCGTTGTCTTACGATGATGGTTCACACCGACAAAGGGAATGAATGGCATTGCATATCGGTTCATCTTGTACGTGTTGTCAAAAACAACTACATCACCAAAATCTTGGTAGTCCTGGCGTGCTTGGGAATCACACCAGAACAAGCTCTTCAGACGCCCTTCTTAATCCGTTTGGCACTCAAAGAAGAACTCGGGATCCTTCTCCTTTAAGCCTACCAAAATACCAACCGCCGTGGCAGCATCACCATTATGAAGGAGCCTCTTCTTCTGCCTGCTGCAAATGTTGTATATATCCTTTCTGGTAAAGCCTACCAGATCATACCCTCCATATCTGCTGATAAAATTTTGCATCATCATGTGCTTTCTAATCCAGCAGCTCCATGCTATATCTGCTTTGAATCCTAATCTTCTATGTGACCAGAGAAATGGAACTTCGTCGTATCTAGCTAGGATGTGGTTGTGTTCATCCACAAACTTCCCAACAAACCAAACTTGACGGGATTTATCAAACTTCACCGTGAACTCCGCCTTGCAGTTGCACCGGCTCTCGGGTCTTAGCCTACGGGTGCGGTTTTCCATGGTCAAACGCTTTTCCTGTCGTTTCCCTTCCCTTGAGCACACAAACTTTCTCAACCGCACTTTTCCTCCAATACCTTTTCCTCGCTTCACCCTCTCTTTTCTTATGCTGAAGCCATGCTGTTTCCCGTAGTTGTTATAGAACACGTACGCCTCATCCTGGGAGGCAAAGGTCATGGCCATTATCTTCCAGTAGTTATCCAGTGCTTTTTGCTGATCTTCAATTTCCTCTATATCTATGTACGGTTCCTCGTGACCGTTGTGGTCACCGTGAGCATTACTATCACCATCATCCACCTACAAAAATAAAATCAATTATACATTGTGTCCGTCCTAATGCAGTCACTATCCTACAAAATAATCAACATACCCGACTGATGTTATCCGCGTACGATTCATCTGCCTCTCCCTCTGAATCGTTGTGCTCATTTTCCCCAAAGACATGTACCTAAATAATTTACAACAAAATAAGATGATGTCAGATTGAGTGTTTTCAGTTCAATAGCGAAAATCAACATACACAACACTCATGTTATCATCATCAGCTTCATTATCACCAACATGGTCGTCCTCTGGAGGAAAATTTGTGAACGATGACCAATCGTGGTTGTTAGATTCATCAGCTTCTTCAATACCATCAGGATGGTCGTCCTCTGGGGAAAGCATTGTATACGATGACCAATATGAATCGGTGCTTTCAGCGTCATCATCATTCTCATCCGCACTAATATGGTCGTCCTCGAACGACCAAGACTCATGGTTGCTATTAGACTCGTCATTGCCATTTTCATTTGTACCATCAATGGAATATGGGTTGAATTCATCCATTTCTGTAAAACATTGTATATCAATTCTCTTTTCATAATAAACTGCCACAAAATGGTAGAGGTAATACGAAAT
Organism: Puccinellia tenuiflora; assembly: GCA_012064385.1. Lineage (NCBI taxonomy): Eukaryota > Viridiplantae > Streptophyta > Magnoliopsida > Poales > Poaceae > Puccinellia > Puccinellia tenuiflora. Next base: position 81,689 of record QRDG01001059.1, read on the forward strand.
AATTTGCACTAGTTTAATTCCTTTAAGACTTGAATGCAAATTAAAACCACATGAAATGACATTTACTTTATTCAATAATTTGCACCATAACTCGGTCAAAAAAGTAACCAACATTACTAGTCCATATGTATTAGGAAATAATATGCACTAGTTTAATTCCTTTAAGACTTAAATGCAATTTTAAACCACATGAAATGACATCTACTTCATTCAATAATTTGCACAATAACTCAGTCAAAAAATTAACCAACATTACTACTCCATATTTATTTACCATGCACTAGTTTAATTCCTTTAAGACTTAAATGCAATTTTAAACCACATGAAATGACATCTACTTCATTCAATTATTTGCACAATAACTCAGTCAAAAAATTAACCAACATTACTACTCCATATTTATTTACCATGCATACAAAAGCATCAAATAAAAACGAGAAATAAGATGCTGCTGCTTAAATACATGCTAGTGCTGCCTGAATTTACAAGTTCGATTGCACTGATGCTACTGCAATCTCATGCTACTGCTGCCTTAACATGCACTACAAAAAAATCACGTACTGGTCTGAATTTATACAAGTTAGATTGCTGGTAAAGATGTGAAGCACTCACGTACTAGGTCGATGTAGATGTCACGTCTTCTTCGCGTACACGTCCAGCTGACGGAACTTGCGGGAGGAAGATCACGGAAGACCTGGAGATCAAGCGGATGATCGCCGGCCACCTGATACCGTGGAGGCAAGACGGGTTGACGGCAGCGGAAGCGGTGAGACCACGATCCGACGACCGGGGATCGGGAGGCAGCCGCCGGATCGCGATGATGGTGCGGCAGTTGCGCACGGGAGACGCCGTGAGAACACGATCCAAGGCGTGATTGAAGAGGCGACGCAAGGCAACAGGCGGCCGTCCGACGTCCCAGACAACGGGGGATCCGGGCGCCAGAAGCGGGGATCCGGCGAGGAGCGGGATCGGGAGGCAGCCGCCGGAGGCGACGATGGTGCGGCGGCCTCTTTACGTCTACGAGGGCGCGTCGATCGGGCGGTTCGCTCGACTCGAACGATCGTGGGATCGGGTGTTGGACGTCGGGACTAGGGCACCCTCTCCGTACGCCACCGTACACGAATACGCCCAACTACGGGATTGGATTTGGATAACGGGCGGGCCGGCCCTGCCCCACTTTGTTTTTTTTTTCCCTCGGGGGGAGGGGGGGTCGTACCGAAGCAAGCGTGCAAAATGCAATATTCAATCTATCTCTGTTTACACACACCACTCACATACGTATTTGCAATATACTGTAGTATACAACGGATGCATATTGCGTGTATTTACACGGAGGACAGTTAACGAGCTGATGGTGCACTTCCACGCCGTGCAGATACTCCAAAGCCTAACGTGGTAACTCCGATCAGGCGTTCTTGGTGGCGATCCGGCCGCCGGCGGCGACGTGGAACTGCGGCGTGTAGCTGTGCGCCGTGCCTGGCGCCAGCTCCTGCGGCGCCTCGTTCAGGAACGCAGAGTTGCTCCTCGTCCACCTGGCCACCAATCCAAACAACCAAATCAAGATCGAAAGAAATTGACCGTGCACGTGAAATCAAATTACAGTGTCATCGTCATCGGCGGTTGGTTCCATTATCTGTCACGGCTACATACCAGTCGCGGCTCTTGCCGGGGCTCTCCCCGGCGGCGTCGGCGTCACCGGTATGGACCATTTCATGCTCATGAACCTCCGGAGACCAGCTCCTCTGCTTTGAGTTCCCAAGCGGGCTCTTCTCCTAGGTAAGCAAACAGAACCAGATGTTTAATTGGGCAAGATTTGTAGGATAGCTGCAGGACTGCTGGAGCAGAGCTAGTGGTAGTGCATACCATGGTTCGACCTGGGGAGGCAAACGGCGATGTGACGTAGTCGACGGCCTCGCCGCCGCAGTCCACCGGCGCCGGCTTCCCCTGCTGCCTCCGGAAGGCCTCCACCTCCTCCTTGGTCAGCGACCGGTTCCTCATCCTACGAGCTTGTTACACACACGCACACAGTTAGTTTAGTCACGATTGAAGCAACAGAAATACGTGCATCCATGGCTAGCTGCAGCAAGCAGTAACTGAACTGTGCGTGCGTGCGTACCTTTGGTGTCGTCGCCAAGAAGCGGGGAATCCCAGCCAGACATGAGAGAGCCCATCGAGCTAGGATCAACTGCTTGTTTTTCCGATCGATGTAGAAGTCAACGGAATATTCAGGATCTACGATGAAGACTGAAGAATTCAGGATCTACGATGAACACTGAAGAAATGCGTGGCATGTACTGAAGAGTAGTGATGATCATCGTCGTTCCATCTGGTCGTTTTATATAGGTTCTCAGCGGGGCTCGAGTGCTTGACTTTGGAAGGGTTAAGGCAGTAGCTAGCATACCGGATCAGATCAGCGGTACAGCACACGGATTGTCGATCACACCCGGACTGTCGTGGAGCCTTAGGCCATGTACAGCGCAAGGCGCTTGTACAGGCGATTAAGTGCCAAAAATAAATACCAATTAGATTGATTATCAGCTAAGCATCTGACCCCTCCAACGCTGGGCGCTAAATATTTGGTCGCTAGCGTACAGATCGCTGGCCAATCCAGTCAAAACAAGTGGTAGCGTCCGGCAACAAGCGCTAGCGCCCGGCGCGAGAACAAGCGTCGACGCAATCAGAAATCCCAGTCACGAACGGAAATTGAGCGTAACTACCAGGAAATCGATCCTAGCGCCCGCTGTAAATTGATCCTAGTGGCACTGGACTAGAACTCTCCAGCGGTTTCAGTTCCAATACCTGGGGCCGGAGTTGTTTCATTGCGCTTATCTTAACATGCAAGGGGCTGTTGGTCCATGCGTCGTTATCAGTTTATGTTTCCATTAAGGTTTATTTTAATTCAACAAGCGATAAAGGATTGCCGACCTGGTTCAGTGCTGGAGCAGAGTGCTTAGATAAAGAATATGCTTATGGATACTTTTCCATGGGCGTTGTCATCGCCATCCTCTTCCCCAAGTCCCCGGACCCTGGCGCCAAAGCTACTAGCCATATTTGAAAAGAAAAACATTAGTCATAGGTGCATGAATCACCGTTCGCGGTCAAATGAGATGTCCTTTTCACACGAGGTGTGCAGTGTGACTCTACTCGGTATTGTGTTTTCTCCTTTTCCTTCTCGATTTTATTTTTAATTTTTTTGGTCTTTATATTTTAGAAGAATAAGTATATAACAGTATCACTTCAATATCAAACAAAGTTATCGGAGGATTTTCACATTAGCAGCATTTTTTTGATTTAAATGAGATATATCCTCGCTTATCTATCCACATGTATTTTTAATTGTTGGTGTAGGCAGGATATGTACAAAAATGGTATGTCCAGGAGTGCAACGAAATGTTCATCAATCGATCGGATTGATAACTCTCCAAACAAAATTGGGAAAACTTTAAATATCCAAATTCAAAATTATTAAACAATTGCCTTGACAAATAAGTAGTTGATTTATGCATGGTAAGAGCAAATCTAGTGTTAGATCGCCAATATCCCCCCATATACTTTTTTTTTGCCACAAAGACCCCACCATTTCTCACATGCAGGGGGACGAGATGGCGCCTGGCGGCCGGGTCGGGCCGTCGGGGAGGCACGGCCGAGCGAACTAGGGAAGCGACGCCTCGCCCGCAGGCCCAGTCTATCCCGTGCGGTCGTGCAAGGAGGACCTCCTTAGGTTCCACGGGGTGCTCCTAGTTACCGCTTCAGCGGCAAAACCGTGTTTCGCCGCGCACCCCCGCGCGCTTGCGCTGCTCCGCTGGGCCGCGGCCCATCAGCGCATAAAGGTAGTGTTTTCGTTTTTTTTTTGCTTATTTCTGTTTTTTCTTTCTTTTTTCTGTTTCTAAAATCTGAAATGTTTTAAAAAATCTGAATATTTTTTAAAACTGAACATTTTCAAAAATAAACATTTTTAAACATGAACATTTTCAAAATTTGAACATTTTTAACACTTTTTAAAAAATAAAAATTTATAATTTATTATTTTCATAATCTACTTTAAAATTTATAATAAATTTCAAATATGAGTTTTTTTAATACGAACAATTTTCGAATTTGAATATTTTTAAATCTGAACAGTTTTCAAATTTGAACATTTTTTAAATACAAACATTTTTAAATGAATATTTTCAAAAGCATATATAATTTTAAATGTTTTTAAATTCAATTTTTTTGAAGGATTTGAACATTCTTAATCTGAACATATTTTGAATTTGAACATTTTTAAATCTGAACATTTATTAAAAATGAACATTTTTAAATATGAACAGTTTTTGAATTTGAACATTTTCAAATCCGAACAGTTTTTGAATTTGAACATTTTCAAATCTTAACAGTTTTTTAATTTGAACATTTTCAAATCTGAATAGTTTTGAATTTGAACATTTTAAATATGAACAGTTTTTGAATTTAAACATTTTCGAATCTGAACAGTTTTTGAATTTGAACATTTTTAAATATGAACAGTTTTTGAATTTGAAATTTTTTAAATATGAATAGTTTTTGAATTTGAACATTTTCAAATCTGAACAGTTTTTGAATTTGAACATTTTCAAATCTGAACAGTTTTGAATTTGAACATTTTCAAATCTGAACAGTTTTTGAATTTAAACATTTTCGAATGTGAACAATTTTTGAATTTGAACATTTTTTCAATATGAACATTTTAAAAATGAGTATTTTCAAAATCATATACAAATTTGAAAATTAAAAATAAAACGAAAAAATAATAAAAAATAAAAAAGAACGAAAATAAAAATAAAAATCAACCAAAAAAGAAAAATAAAAGAGTCCGAAAAAACAGAAAAGAAAAGAAAAAAGAAAAAACGAAAAAACTAAAATGAAAGAACGAAAAAGAAAATAAAAGAAACAGAAAAGAAAAACGAACAACGAAGAACAAAAAAAGAAAAGAAAAAAAAGAAAAGAAAAAAAGGAAAGGAAAAAAGAAATAGAAACGCAAAAAAAAAAACGCGAACTGGGCCAAAAGCCGGCCCATACTACCCGCGAGGGGGTGAGCGGCAAGATTATTTTTGCCGCAAAGGGCGGCAAATAGGAACCAGCACGCAGGGTGCTCCTAGTTGCCGCCTTCAGCGGCAAAACCGTGTTTCGCCGCGCACCCACTGAAAGGATCGTATGGGCACCTAGAGGGGGGGGGGGGGGGTGAATAGGTGCTACACCAATTTTTTAATTCCTTTTCAATTTAAGGATTAACACAAAGGTAAATTATCTAGATATGCATCTACGGTGAATTTACCTATATGAGAAGCAAACTAAACAACTAGGCAATTAACGATACAAGTAAAGGCTACAAAGGGAAAGAGGTAACCGAAAGGGGAAGCACGCGGAGACAAGGGTGTATTCCCGAGTTCCTCCTTGTTAAGGGAGTACGTATCGTTGGAGGGGTGTGAGTTCGCCACAAAGGCCTACTCAACGCCACGAAGGCCTCACCCTATTCTCCGATGAACTTCGCCACAAAGGCTTGGTTCACCTTCCACTATCGGAGTCCTTCAAGGCGGAATCCGGAGCCCTTACACGGTTCTTGGGGAACACACCCACAACTGAATTGGGGGCTCCCAAATCAACAACACTGTCACAAATACAACAACAAATGAGCACAAGAATCTAGGGTAACACCAAGCTAACCCTAGAAACAAGAATCCTCAAGTGAATGAGGGGGAAATGGAAAACTGCTCAGTGAAGATGTAGATCGAGGCCTTCTCCTTCAATCCTCCAAGAATCAGCGAGTTTGGGTGGAGGGATTGGGAGATCTATGAAATTTGAGCTTGAGCTTGCTAAAGCATTAATGGAGGAGAGAGAATTGAACAAGCTATCTTTTCCAAGGTAGGTGAAGGAGCTTTTATACTCCTTCACAAAAACTGGCCGTTGGAAGGCAACTTCATCCCGCATCGCCGGAAGTACCGCCAGGAGGGCCGGTACTTCCGGTCCTCAGCGTCCTTCAGTCAACGGTCTTCTCAGCCGTCGTCCAGTTTCCCGCAGGAGCGGAAGTACCGCCAGGAGGGCCGGTACTTCCGGTTTGGCGGAAGTACCGGTGCTACTTCTGGTGCAACTTCCGAAAAATAACAGGAGCGCAGCGGCACTGGTTCCAGAAGTGGCTCCGGAAGTAGCCAGCGGTAGTACCGCTGAGCGCGCTGGTACTTCCGGTTTAACAGAAGTACCGGTGCTACTTCCGGTGCTACTTCCGGGGCATTCCAAAAGCGAATTTTCATAAGCGAATATGCTACCGGAAGTGCCACCGGAAGTTTCCAGCGGTAGTACCGGTGACTTTACCGGTACTTCCGGTAAACACTGAAAATACCTCCTTGAACATCTTTTCGCGACGACTCTTTTGAAATTCCTGCACAACTGAGATTCAACATTAGAGCACTTAATTGTATTGTTGTCAACATCAAAACCAATGGGGGTGGCACATGTTCTTTCAATCTCCCCCTTTTTGGTGTTGACGACAATACAACTAATTTGCAAAGATGGTTTCCAAAAGATAAACGGGCTCCCCCTAAAGAAGCTCCCCCTATCATTTGGAAACCTTGCACATATCAAACAAATAGATACCATATGAGAGACAAGATAGATAGCTAGCACACGATAATAAGTTCCACAAACACAAACGATTGCATGCTCACATCATGCATAGAGTTTAAAGTGCAATACAACTAAAAGGTTCAACTTTGGGACACGATATAAGAAAGACAAATCTGAAAATGGCAAATTCGTGTCCCAACCCATGCAAATCCCGCAAGCTAGACTATGCTACCACTTCTCCCCCTTTGGCGTCAAGACACCAAAAAGGGAGGAGTGAAACTAAGCGTCCCAAGATGGATCACTCCTCATGCTCCTCCTCCTCTTCCTCATCTCCATCGGACCAAGCAACATGTCCTTGAGCAAGCCAAGTCTCCTTGGGGGTGATTCACCCTCAGAGCCATCTGAAACTGGAATCTCAAGCTTGCGCATAATCTGTTTTTGACGGGAGAGGTTCTTCTTCTCTTGCACATGGGCCTCATACATGCGGTTATACATCAAACAAAAGGACTCACGGATCTTGATCTTGACCTTCTGAAACCATCCCGGTTCCTCAACTGGAGCAGCAGCAGCCTTCGTGCCCTTGGAAATAGTGCGGTCCTTAGGGAGGATATGGTTTTTCTTGCGGAGTTTCTTCTCAAGATGGGCAACCACAGGCACTGAATGGTCAAGGCGCTCATGATTGTGAGTATAAGCCCACTTACCAACAATAAGCTTCATGATGTAGGGAGCAAAGATGGGAACCCTCTTGTCAATAATAGCAAACCACAGCTCCTCAAAGATCACATTCATCACATCAAGCTTTTCACCGGACCCCTTCCGCAAGTGACACTGAAGAAGCAAATCAATCAAGTAACCATGCACTTGATCCCAGTTACCCACCTGTGGTGTACGTGTCTCCCTGAAGATACGGAACATGATCTTATAGGTGGGGAGAAGATCCTCAGACTGACCGGGAGTACCACCTTCCATAGTGATGGGAAGGAGGACCTCCCTGCCACTAGCGCGGCCTTCATGATGCACCGTCCACCCATTTGAGCCTTGGACACGAGGGTACTCCAACAGAGCACAGAAATCTGACCACCGACACTCCACATGCTCATCCTTGATCATCCAGTGCAGCTTGGCATTGCTCTCATTCCCCACATGGACGGTGGCATAAAACTGCGAAATCAGCTCTTCATTGTAGTCTTGGTGCTGTGTCATGATCTTGAGCAGTCCGAACTCTTCACACATGCTATATGCTTCGGCAAAGTACGCTTGATACTTGGGGGAGGTCATGTGAGGGATATTGAGCCGATGTTGGAGAACCACCGCATTCCTTTGTCCCGTGTAAATCTGATTGTAAACGGTCTCTTGCTCATTTGTGTAAAACCGGGGATCCAAAACATTGGGTTGACGAGGGATAAGGTAGGGGTTCTTCTCCCGGTACTCACGATATTCTTTGTCGGGCATCTTGGCAAAAGACACAACTTTGGGCTTCTTTGCAACTGTCTTTTTGGTTGTCCCACTAGTGCCGGCTGCAGCTTTCTTCTTCTCAAGGTTGATTTGCCGGGTTGACTTTGTTTGCGGCATCACTTCGGACTCTTCTTCAATATCCTCTTCAACCGTGCGCTGTTTCTTGCGGGCGGAAGCTGAGGAGTAAAACCTGAGAAGTAAGCACAAAGGTAGGGAGGGAACTAGAAGAGACAATAAATGCACAATAAAACAACGTAGTTATCAAGAGTAGTTAGGCCATGTGAATCTTGAGAACACCAATAGTACCGAGGGAAACCCCGGTGACACCCCACAACACACCCAAGCACAAGAGCCCAAGAGTGGTGAGGAGCTAGGGTTTCACTAGGTACTAGAGATTCCTCCAAGATCTTCATGAAAAACCTACTCTAGACAACTAACAACATCTAGTACCGGTCCAAAACATACTCCAAACGAGATTGAACTTAAGCAATCGTGCATCTAGGGCTTGTCCTACATCACATCTAGATTCAAATTAATGAAGCCTAGAATGAGCGTGAGAGAGGACAAATACCGGATGCCATGGAGGAGAATGTTGAGGGGAACGATTCCCTTGAACCAGATCTGACGGAGGGGCACCAGAGGGATGGCAAAGGACCCCACGGGTGGCCGGCGGCTGCATTAGGAGAGAGATTAGGGCAGGGGCGCGGGAGGAAGAAGAGGAAGTGAGGTTTCTTCCCCTCCCGGTCCGTGCCTTAATTCGCTCACCCCCGCCGCACCGGAAGTACCGGCGATCGGGCCGGTACTTCCGCCCGCACGGAATTTTCAGACGGGAAAACCGCTGAAATTTCCGCGAGGCCGGAAGTACCGGTACCCCGGCCGGTAGTTCCGCTCCAGACAGAAAGAACTAGATATTTTGTTTTAGAGGGAATTTAGAGTTTTAGATATGGAATGGCTTTTAGGGAAGAGATGGGGCTTAGGATGAGATATCAAACTGTCTTAATATGGTACGACACTCATGTTTGCAAGATGCAAAGGTGAAAGGCCAAGCATGAGTGATTTTCCATAGCACGCACATAGTGACACATATAGGTCTAGAAAAACCAAATAAACACCAAATAAGAAGCAACTCCTCACCGAGGAGGTCGGTGGCCTAGGCCACCATATATGAGTAAGGAGAGTGAGACACCGCGAAGATATATCTTGGGTTCTCACTCAAAACTCATCATTTAAGCTCACAATTCATGAAATTGAATATAGAGTAGACAAATGAAATCATTAATATAGGCATCATGGGGGGAGGGAGAGCCCAATAGTTAGGACAACACTCCCCCTAAATTCATGCCTACACCTAAACCAAGATAGAAGTTGAAACTATAGGTGTGTATGCAAGATGGTCAAGCCAAACTCCTCGAATCCACGATATTTAGCTCATTCCTCAAATAAGTGAATCTTGCTTCATCAAGAGGCTTCGTGAAAATATCGGCAAGTTGGTCTTTGGTTGGCACATATGCTAGCTCAATGTCTCCACGGGCAACATGATCTCGAATGAAGTGATGATGAATCTCAATATGTTTGGTCCTTGAGTGTTGCACCGGGTTGTAGGCGATCTTGATAGCACTCTCATTGTCACACAAAAGAGGCACTTTGTGCGGTGACCCAGCACACCACTGCATGGTGTAGTGTGCAAGTCGTTGACATAATACTCACAGAAGGACCTATCCGTGAATATTACATCCCTCAGAGTGGTACAACAGAAACATAGCAGGTCCAAGGTAACACTATAGGATTACAACAAAATTCAATACAAAATCTCGAGAACCTCCACGAAACATAGAGGATACCCTCGCGCAAATGAAATCTAGAGAAGAGCCAATTCGTAGCACTAAGCGGGAGATTAACTCTAGTTCTAACTCCTAATCTACTACTGCTGTTGTCACAGCCTTAAACTACTCCAACTAGAGTATCTCTATCCAAGATTTGTACTCGTCCTTCCGATAGACGTGGTCGCCTCCATTGGCAAAGAGATCTTCTTGAATTTGCTGTCATTACTCCGATGTTGCCATAGTTGTTGTTGTTCTCCTATTGGTGTAGTAGCGGTAGACTCCTTGCTGAAGATCTCGATGTCATGATGGACCACCGCCAATTCCCTTGATGGCTCCAAGATTCTAAGCAGGGGGTCAAAAGGGAAAGAGTGAGTAACCAGCAAGTCCATTATGTACGGTGGGAAGTTTGATGCACTAGCTACAGCTTTAGACTCTAGGGAGCCTTAAGCTCAATGCAAGGTTTTTGTAAACATTTCTTTAAGAGGTAGCTTTTATTCTGAAAACTATGCCCGTCATCCTTCACAGGGCTAGAACTTTCATGGAGTTCCTTTCCTGCAGTGTTCGTAGCACCTTCCCGGAACAGGGAGTAACATGTTACATTTTTTTACAGTCTGCAGAGGTGCGTTACTTTACCCATAAGAGATCAAGACTTTGTTACCAACCAGGCGTACTTTCCTGTCCACACTCTCTTTGGTGTGGGGCCCAGTTTTTTATCCAAGTCATTCACTGTGCTTCTCCGCACAACGCATGCCCACCCAATTCATGCATAGCGAGTTTACCCCTGATGCTCTACCCCTTCCGGTAGACACCTAGGCTCTCCTTGCAGACCATCCTAGACCCCAGTCGCCGTGGGAATTATGGGATCCCACCCATATGCATGTAGTCCCGCAAGACCTACAGCCTACGGCAGTGGCAGCCCGTTGACATGCATCCGGGAGAAGTACAGATGGCATTTCCCGTCCCATTCCAGGTCTTATGGTTAACGCGTCTTTATGGCGCAATCATTATGACGACATTTGTTATTAACTCCTAGGTAATACTTTCCCTTGCAAATGGAACCTCCGGACCTATTCATCTTACCATGGTCCCATCTGTCAACCATAATAGGTTACCACCAAGCAGGTAGATAGCCAAATAGTCATGTTATTAAAGAAATAGGTTTTATGCTTTGTTTTGTATAATGGTGATAGTATAATAAGGTTTTGCAAATAGTTTTCTAACAAATATTTCAAGAGGTATGAGCAAGTGATGAACTTGCCTGTGATAGAGATGGCAGTTCATGCCCTTCGGGGTTCTAGGGTTGCGTCAGAACCCGGAGATCTGAAAACAGCAAAGTAGTCCGGGTAAGGACTACTGGAAACACTTGCAATATGCTATTATGCATAAATATGAGATGCATCGTATATAACCCAAAATACCCAAACTCACAAGTAAGCGCTTCGCGTTATTGATTACTTTGTTAACGGTGAGATCTTTGAGTTGTTATAACTTTTAGACTTAAGTGTTTGCTATGATTATCGAAGTAATGTTTTACATGATTAATAAACAACTTACAGGTGCTTAGTTAAGGATTGCATTTATTTTACAATTTTATTTTATTTAACTACTTTCAAAAAGTAATAACACTAGAGTGATTGATTTTCAAATGAACTCCTTTTTGTGTGTTTTACCTAGGATGAGTAACGGAACAGTCATTTACAAAATTTAATAGAGTTCAAATTTTATGTTTTGAACTTATATTTCAAATTTATTTTCTTTTTAGAAAACTAGTAGTTTTAGAAGCTAGTACAATTCAATTCTAGTTACTATCTGTTAATTAATTACATAAGAAAATTATTTTCAAATAATTTATTTTAAAATAATTGAAATCATATCCATTTATGGATCTTAGTATTTTTCATTCAATAAAACCTTTTCAATAAATTAAATAAAAATCATATTTGAAATCATTATAAAATTTGGAGTCGAAAACATATTTTTATTTAATTTTAGGAATTTATTTGGATTTCAAAATTTTAGGTGATGTTTAAGTGGAATTTTAGTAATTTTAGATAACCTGTATTTATAGTTGGTTAAATAATTATGCAATAATTATAATCTGGTAGATTTTATTTTTCTGATCATTTTGATATTTTATTTGTAATTTTCTGATTTAGGAATTAAAAGTTATTGAATTTACAATTTTATATCATTTTCTGGAATTTCTGGAAAAGATTAAAATTCTGACAACGGGTCCCACCCGTCAGAGATTTATCATTTAAATCAGGGATAATGACGTGCTGACGTCGGCTGACGTCAGCAGCCACGGCCAGCGGCCATGTCGGCCACGGCCCGGCCGATTCCGGCGAGCCCGGCCAACAGGAGCTAGCGCGCCAGATGCGTGGGACAGAGAAGGACCAAGGGGTGGCGGCGCCGCCCCTAAATGGTCACCGGAACCACCGCATCGACGACGCGCGGCGGCGGCGCACGGTGGCCGACGGCGGATCGACGAACCAGGATGCAATCGATGAAAAAGAAAGGGGCAAACTAAAGAGGAGCTCACCCAGAGGTTGACGGACAAGGTTTAGGCGCCGGAGGATCAACGTCGGCGACGGAATCGAGCTCGACACCGGCGGCTGGCGTTCGGGACGCCGGACGCGTTCCACGGCTACGGTCCCTCCCAGCACGCGCGCGTGGCACCACCACGTAGAGGACGACGAGGCGAAGACGATGGACAAGCTCTCCGGCCGTGGAGCTCCACCGTTCGCCTGGCGATGTGGAAGGGCATCGGCGGCCGGGAGAACTAGGGTTAGGGTTTGCGAGCGCTGCTGCCAGAGAGAGGAAGAAAGAGAGAGGGAGAGCGACGCGGAGTGAGGAGGAAAGGGAGATGGGGACGACTCTCGTGGTTCTTATCCCCGCAAGAGGCAAGCAGGCAGGAGGTGGCGCGGCGGCGTCGGCCTCGTCCTTCTGGCCGCGAAGGAAGAAGAAAGAAAGAAACTTTGCAGATAACCCCCTGGGTTTTTCTGTAATTATGAAAATATTTATAACAGAAACTTCCTGCATTTTTTTAAGGCTTTAGACAAGTCTAAAAATCATAGAAAAATTCATGGATGCTTCTAATATTATAGAGAAGCTCCACATATTTTTATTTTGAATTTTTGAAACACCTATTTCATATATAAAATAAGAGAGAGTTTAAATCATTTAAGTTGTATTTGTAATCTCTCTTGTGGGATTCATACTCGGACATGCCAAGTAGCTTTTGTTATTAGATGACTTGTGGCTTTTATCTTATGTGGACTTTAAATTATAAGGGTAGTGATGACCAAGTGGCTTAGCAGATTCATATTTGTGGTCTTTATCATTGGGCTAACTTCTCCCCTGGGATTTTATTCCATTGGAGAAATATTTTTATGTAGCTTTCTTATATAGGCACTTGACTAGATTAGTAGGTTGATACTTTGCCTTCTTGGTAAAAAGATCAGTGTTGCCTCTTGTTCCTTTCTCTTGTATTGATCAAATGCTGCTCCTCATCCTTGTTGACTACTTGACTCCAGATGATCCAGCTGATCCAAGTCTGATCCCTAATCCCTTGTCGCCTTTGAAGTAATGATGATTCCTCTAGTCAATATTTGGATATTAGGGCAAGTTCCTAATATCCATTAGTTAAGTTCCATAATTAAGTTGCCTCACCCTTATGGTGAGGGCAAACATTTTGATCACAAGGAACTTTGTTTTGAACCTTATTTATTTTATTTGACATTCAATTGCTTTTAGGTATACAAAAGAAATCTGTTAACAAGGTAGCTGATCTTGTTACCAAACTACTTCTATATAACACACAAAGCCTTTGAATCTCATCCCAAGTTTCCTTCTTATATTCTTGTCTTGGAGGAATGAGTTTGGGAAGATTTGAAGATAAGAAGCTAAGATCAAATAAGAAGATCAAGTTTGATGAAATATAGAATTACTTAAGAATTTGTATTAGCTTTTGTGGTTGAGGCAATGCAAAGACAATATTTTAATGTACTCAACCAATTACATTATTTACTTTGTTTTCATAACTGTTTCTGTTGTGTTAGGTATTGAGTTGGTATCTAATTATGAGTTATTTGCTTATTTGCATAAGCATGTATAACTTTGCTACTCATCTAAATAAGTTCTCCAATTCAATATCATTTGTATATTCCAATTTGGATCTGATTTCCCGCAACCAGTAAAAATGTGTGGAGGTCATGTCAAAATTATTTTGCTAAACTCTATTCATGAGGGTGAATGATCTCCAATCCCTCCAGGTTTTTATTTTGCGAAAAATTTATTCGGATTTTTCAGATGCATGCATGCAGATGCACAAAATCATACTTCTACCCTTCATTGGTTGCTAAAAGCTGGGGTATTACACACTTTGTCACAATTGACACCGTATTCATTTAAAGTTTGCCTCATCCATAACAATTGAGTGCATGCACTAGCGGCGGCCACATACTCGGCTTCGGCGGTGGAGAGAGAAATACAATTTTGCTTCTTAGAAGACCAACTCACCAAGGACCTACCAAGGAATTGGCAAGCCCCGGAAGTTGATTTCCTATCATCTTGATCACCGGCCCAATCCGAATCCGTGAACCCACGAAGAGTGAAAGAAGAATCCCTTGGGTACCACAAACCAAACCTTGGGGTATGAACTAAATATCGTAGGATTCTCTTGACCGCCAACATGTGGCTTTCTTTAGGAGCCGCTTGATACCTTGCACACACACCTACACTCAACACAATATCGGGTCTAGATGCACAAAGGTAAAGCAACGAACCTATCATGGAGCGGTAAAGCTTTTGATCCACATCTATACCCTTTGGGTTAAGTTGTAGATGGCATTTGGTATCCATAGGTGTCTTCTTCCCCTTAGCATCGGCCATATTAAACCGCTTGAGCATGTCTTGAATGTACTTTGCTTGGCTAATGAAAGTCCCTCCTCTCAATTGCTTGATCTCAAATCCAAGGAAGAACTTCAACTCGCCCATCATAGACATCTCAAACCTATCGGTCATAAGCTTTGAAAATTCATCATTGAAAGCTTTGTTAGACGAGCCAAATATAATATCATCAACATATAGTTGGCATACGAAAAAGCTCCCCTTTAACCCTCTTAGTAAAAAGAGTAGGATCAATTTGCCCAACTTCAAATCCACGGTCTAACAATAACTCTCTAAGGTGCTCATACCACGCACGTGGTGCTTGTTTAAATCCATAGAGCGCCTTATCAAGCTTGTAGACATGGTTAGGGAAGTTGGGGTCCTCGAACCCCGGGGGTTGCTTGACGAACACTAACTCCTTTAAGGGACCATTAAGAAAGGCACTTTTAACATCCATTTGTTGCAATTTAAAGTTATAGCGGGATGCATAAGCAAGAAGGATACGGATGGACTCAAGGCGAGCCACGGGAGCATAGGTCTCTCCAAAATCAATGCCTTCAACTTGAGAATACCCTTGAGCCACCAATCTAGCCTTGTTCCTCACAACCATGCCATGCTCATCTTGCTTGTTCTTGAAAATCCACTTTGTACCGATAACATTGCGGCACTCCTTTGGCTTCTCAACTAACTTGCAAACTTTATTGCGCTCGAAATTGTTGAGTTCTTCATGCATAGCTTGCAACCAATCCGGATCTTCAAGAGCTTCGGACACTTTCTTCGGTTCCACCATGGCAATATGAGCTTGATGATCACTAAAGTTTGCCAATTGCCTCCGGGTGGACACTTTGCCTCTCACATCACCAATAACCTTCTCAAGAGTATGTTCACGAAGTTCCATGGTTCTTGCAACTCTAGCTCGACAACGGGCTTCGATATCCTCATTGCATCTTGGAGGTATCACTTGATCATCTTGATCATTTGGGTCCCCGTCTTGACCGGAAGGTTGACCTTGATCATCGCTAGGTGCGGCTTCAACATTCGAAGATGAAGATGAATGAGCAAGGTCTTGATCATGGCTAGCATCACGGATAGGAGAGTTGGGCTCTTGCATAGCAACTTGATCACGAGGTTGAGGGTCTTCAACTTGTTCTTGGGTTGGTGCAATAGGCTCTTCATTGGCTATATTTTCTTGAGTAGATGAAGGCTCCACTTGAGTAGAGCATTGTCCTTCTCGATCCGCCACAAGGGGTTCCTCAATGGGGCGGAAAAATCCCACACCCATTCTTCTTATGGCTTCTTGAGGAATTACATCATCTACATCGGAAACATGAAATTGCGCCACTTGGGAGCCGTTATTTTCCTCGAACACCACACTACAAGATTCTATGATGCGCCGTGTGGCTTTATCATAGATTCTATAAGTGTGGGATTCGGCACCGTAACCAACAAATATACCCTCTAGAGACTTAGATTAAAATTTAGTTAAGCGACAACCTTTGATCAAATAGAAACACTTACAACCGAAGACACGGAAGTAGGAGATGTTAGGTTTGTTGCCGGTGAGGATCTCATAGGGAGTCTTGTTCAACCCTTTGCGGAAGTAGAGCCGGTTGGAGGAGTGACAAGCCGTGGAAATAGCCTCCGCCCAAAAAGTCAACGGAGTCTTAAACTCCGCCAACATGGACCTTGCTATATCCATAAGAGTCTGGTTCTTCCTCTCGGCTACACCATTTTGTTGAGGGGTATAAGTTGCGTAATATTGATGATGAATGCCCTCTTCACTAAGAAACTCATTGAGTGTGTAATTCTTGAACTCAGAGCCATTATCACTTCTAATTGCCAATATGGGGACATTGTGTTGACGTTGCATTTCAATGGAGAAGTCGATGAAGGTTTGTTGGGTCTCACTCTTCGACTTGAAGAAATAAACCCAAGTGAATCTTGAATAGTCATCAACAATCACCAAGCAATACTTCTTCCCACCAAGACTTGCTTTGGGAACGGCACCAAAAAGATCCACATGGAGGAGCTCCAAGATCCTCTTGGATGAAATAATAGTCTTGGAAGGATGGGGAGAATCATGCATCTTTCCTTCAACACAAGCCCTACAAACACGATCTTTGGCAAAAGAGACATCTTCTTTTAGTCCGAGAATGTGGCCACCCTTGTGAAGACTTTGCAAAGTTCTCATGTTGACATGGGCTAGGCGGCGATGCCACAACCAACCCTTGTCGGCCTTTCCGAATAGGCACATCGAATTTGAAGTGGTTTCCCCCGAAAAGTCAACCACAAACAAATCATCCTCGACGTACCCAACGAAAGCGACCTTTAGAGTCTTGCTCCACAAGAGTACCACAACATCAATGTCAAAGAAGACGGCGAAACCCATCTTATTAAGTGCACGAACGGAAAGTAAATTAAAACCAAGGTCTTTGACAAGCATGACATTCGCTAAGGTGATATCCTTAGCGACTACCACCTTGCCAAAGGCCAATACCTTTTATTTTTATCGATATCCATAAGTGACGGTTGCTTCATTTAGACTTGGTCTCAACTCCGTCATCAACTCCTTGCTTCCGGTCATATGTTTTGTGCAACCACTATCAAGCACCCATTTTGACCCACCGGGAGCATAGTCCTACAAGAAATCATTGATTGGATTTAGGTCCCCATTTTTCAATGGGTCTTCTTTTGTTAGCAACAAGGGTATTAGGAACCCAAATAGAACGAGCAATGGGTACATTTATAGGACCAACAAACTTAGCATAGACATCCCCATAATAATCAACAAAGATAATGTAGTGAGGGTTAGTCTTTCCCGCTAAGTCATCACTAATGGTTTTGCCCCTTGTGGCACCACCACTAACAATATTGACCTTCTTCTTTGCTTGAGGGATCCTCTTTGCTTGAGGAGCACTAGTAACATTGGCCTTCTTAATTTGAGGAGCTCTAGCATCCTTCATGAAGCTCTCTTTCTCCTTTTCTTCCTCAACGAACTCAAGACCAACTCTCCCCTTTTGTGAAGTGACAAACGGTTTCTTACCTAGGGATATGGCCTTAGCAAGATTGATCGTCAACCTAGCATTTTCCTCAATGATATTTGCATGATCACAAGTAATAGGAGTAAAGGAACTAGGCATATCATTTTTAGGCGGTTGAGCTTGAAGTTGTTCATACGACTTGGTGAGGGTAGAGTGCTCACTCTCCAAAGCTTTGTAGGCCTTGGAGAGCTTCTCTAGCTCCTCGGTTAGTCTAGAATGACCAACACCAAGCTCGACCTTTTCCTTCTTACATGCTTTGTATTTAGCAATTGCATGGTCACGTTCTTTAATGAGTTTAGCAACAATTCCATCATTTGATTCTTCTAGAGATTCTAGTTGTTGCTCTAGAGAAACTCTAAGCTCATGCTCTTTTTCAAGATTGTCTTTTAAGGATGCAATTTCCATAGCATCCTCTCTTTCAATCTTACCCTTTATCCCAAGCATTTCTTGAGCTTCACCATATTGACTCAGTGATAAAATGATTGAAAGCAACTATTTCCTCTTTGATTTTAAGACTAGTAGCATCATACATATTACTCATTGCCTTAGGAGATGAGGGTGATGTTACCTCGGTGGTCTTAGCCATGAAGCATCTTGCGGACGAGATAGAGACATTCTCATTGGGGGATTCAAATAGGGAAGGAGATGATGAAGAAGCAATAGCAATGGCGGCAACTTTATTTGTGGGCTCTTCTTCTTCTTCCCCGGATGAATATTCTTCTTAAGCAAGCAACACAATTCTTGGAGGTTTCTTGTTGATAGCATTCTTCTTGAAGAAAGGCTTCTTATGTGTGTCCTTTGACTTGTCCTTCCTAATGAGCTTTCCTCCATGAAGTTCTCTATTCTCAAAGGTACACTCGGCCACAAAGTGATATTTATCTTGGCAATTGTAGCACGAACGAACTCTTGGGCCACCCTCCTTCCTTCCACTTGCCTTATTAACAAAATCCCTTGCCTTGGACGGACTCTTCCAAAAGACTTTAGATGTGAGAGCCGCATAGTCCTTGAGAGTATCTTGAAGTTCTTTGGGATCCCAATGTGACACATCTTCTTAAGCCTTATCATCATCTTCTTGCTCCACAACCTTGGCCTTCAAAGCAAGTGAGGTTCCTCTATGCATTCCAATGGCTTGGGCTCGAGTATCTTCGGCATTCTTGGCGGCCACCTTGTATGCCGCCATCTCTTGCATGACCTCATTAGATGTCATGAGGTGATAATTGTGTCTTCCTTGGAGACTCTTCAAGTCGGTGGATTCAAACGGCCAAAGGGCGCTCACATACTTCCTCTTGATCCAAGCATCATCCACATAGGTTGCACCAAGGGCTCGAAATTGAGTAGAAAGGGTCTTGAGTCTTCGATACATTTCTTCATGATCCTCACCCTCTACCATGAAAAAACCCTCGGCTTGGTTGCTCAAGGCTTCAAATCTATTCCTTTGCATGCTCTCATTACCGATAAACTCTTGAATGAGAATATCCCAAGCTTCTTTGGCGGTGGTAGCCATCTCAATGAGAGACATGTGCTTTTCTCCCACGGCGGTGTGAATTATGTTGAGAGCCAAGTCATTGAGTTGACCATCCACAACTTCTCTTCTTGTCATGTTGTTCGGGTCGACGGCCTTGAATCCAACTAGTTGAGAGCCAAGTCAAGATCTCGCTCGAAGCGCTCTTGATATGAGATTTCATCATAAATTGCCAATTAGTAAAACAAGATGGATTAAACTTAGGTGGATCACCCCTATTGTTTATATGATAATGCGGGATAGGTGGGTCGACGGAGTACTTAAATGGAACACCATGGTACTCCTCCTTCCCATCACCATGGTACTTAAGTGTGTTGTTCGCCCTCCCCACTATGCGCGGCGGAAGCATTAGCCTCTAGGGATGGTGTGGCGGGTGGCTTATTGCCATTCAAGAGTTGCCTCATCATAGCACACAACTCCTCCATTTGAGTGTTCATGGATGATGTCAAGCTTGTTTCCAAATTCTTGAGATCACCCATGGACACCGGGGGAGTGCTACCACCCATAACACCATCACCGTCATCCATACTCTCTTAGGCGGTGAAGCCTAACTTAAGAGCCAAGGCTCTGATACCAATTGAAAGGATCATATGGGCACCTAGAGGGGGGGGGGGGTGAATAGGTGCTACACCAATTTTTAATTCTTTTTCAATTTAAGGCTTAAGACAAAGGTAAATTATCTAGATATGCATCTACGGTGAATTTACCTATATGAGAAGCAAACTAAACAACTAGGCAATTAACGATATAAGTAAAGGCTACAAAGGGAAAGAGGTAACCGAAAGGGGAAGCACGCGGAGACAAGGGTGTATCCGAGTTCCTCCTTGTTAAGGGAGTACGTCTCGTTGGAGGGGTGTGAGTTCGCCACAAAGGCCTACTCAACGCCATGAAGGACTCACCCTATTCTCCGATGAACTTTGCCACAAAAGCTTGGTTCACCTTCCACTATCAGAGTCCTTCAAGGCAGAATCCAGAGCCCTTACACGGTTCTTGGGGCACACACCCACAACTGAATTGGGGGCTCCCAAATCAACAACACTGTCACAAATACAACAACAAATGAGCACAAGAATCTAGGGTAACACCAAGCTAACCCTAGAAACAAGAATCCTCAAGTGAATGAAGGGGAAATGGAAAACTGCTCGGTGAAGATGTAGATCGAGGCCTTCTCCTTCAATCCTCCAAGAATCAGCGAGTTTGGGTGGAGGGATTGGGAGATCTATGAAATTTGAGCTTGAGCTTGCTAAAGCATTAATGGAGGAGAGAGAATTGAACAAGCTATCTTTTCCAAGGTAGGTGAAGGAGCTTTTATACTCCTTCACAAAAACTGGCCGTTGGAAGGCATCTTCTGGCCGTTGGAGGGCAACTTCATCCCGCATCGCCGGAAGTACCGCCAGGAGGGCCGGTACTTCCGGTCCTCAGCGTCCTTCAGTCAACGGTCTTCTGAGTCATCGTCCAGTTTCCCGCAGGAGCGGAAGTACCGCCAGGAGGGCCGGTACTTCCGATTTGGCGGAAGTACCGGTGCTACTTCCGGTGCAACTTCCGGAAAATAACAGGAGCGCAGCGGCACTGGTTCCGGAAGTGGCTCCGGAAGTAGCCAGCGGTAGTACCGCTGAGCGCGCCGGTACTTCCGGTTTAGCGGAAGTACCGGTGCTACTTCCGGGGCATTCCAGAAGCGGATTTTCATAAGCGGATATGCTACCGGAAGTGCCACCGGAAGTTTCCAGCGGTAGTACCGGTGACTTTACCGGTACTTCCGGTAAACACTGAAAATACCTCCTTGAACATCTTTTCGCGACGACTCTTTTGAAATTCCTGCACAACTGAGATTCAACATTAGAGCACTTAATTGTATTGTTGTCAACATCAAAACCAATGGGGGGTGGCACATGTTCTTTCACCCCCGCGCGCTTGCGCTGCTCCGCTGGGCCGCGGCCCATCAACGCATAAAGGTAGTGTTTTCGTTTTTTTTTTTGCTTATTTATGTTTTTTCTTTCTTTTTTCTGTTTCTAACATCTGAAATGTTTTAAAAAATCTGAATATTTTTTAAAACTGAACATTTTCAAAAATAAACATTTTTAAACATGAACATTTTCAAAATTTGAACATTTTTTAACACTTTTTAAAAAATAAAAATTTATAATTTATTATTTTCATAATCTACTTTTAAAATTTAACATAATTTTCAAATATGATTTTTTAATCCGAACAATTTTCGAATTTGAATATTTTCAAATCTGAACAGTTTTCAAATTTGAACATTTTTTAAATACGAACATTTTTTAATGAATATTTTCAAAAGCATATATAATTTTTAAATGTTTTTTAAATTCATATTTTTTAAGGATTTGAACATTCTTAATCTGAACATTTACTAAAATGAACATTTTTAAATATGAACAGTTTTTGAATTTGAACATTTTCAAATCTGAACAGTTTTTGAATTTGAACATTTTCAAATCTGAACAGTTTTTGAATTTGAACATTTTCAAATCTGAATAGTTTTGAATTTGAACATTTTTAAATATGAACAGTTTTTGAATTTAAACATTTTCGAATCTGAACAGTTTTTGAATTTGAACATTTTTAAATATGAACAGTTTTTGAATTTGAACATTTTTAAATATGAACAGTTTTGAATTTGAACATTTTCAAATCTGAACAGTTTTTGAATTTGAACATTTTCAAATCTGAACAGTTTTGAATTTGAACATTTTCAAATCTGAACAGTTTTTGAATTTAAACATTTTCGAATCTGAATAGTTTTTGAATTTGAACATTTTTTCAATATGAACATTTTAAAAATGAGTATTTTCAAAATCATGTACAAATTTGAAAATTAAAAATAAAACGAAAAAATAATAAAAAGAAAAAAGAAACGAAAATAAAAATAAAAATAAACCAAAAAAGAAAAATAAAAGAGTCCGAAAAAACAGAAAAGAAAAGAAAAAGAAAAAAACGAAAAAAACTAAAATGAAAGAACGAAAAAGAAGATAAAAGAAACAGAAAAGAAAAACGAACAACGAAGAACAAAAAAAGAAAAGAAAAAAAGGAAAGGAAAAAAGAAATAGAAACGCAGAAAAAACGCGAACTGGGCCAAAAGCCAGCCCATACTACCCGCGAGGGGGTGAGCGGCAAGATTATTTTTGCCGCAAAGGGCGGCAAATAGGAACCAACGGTTCCCCGCGCGGATCATCAAGGCCAAGCTTGGCTGAATCAGCTTCTAGCGGCCCAATTGGCAGTTTTTCCTTTGTTTTTTTAGGGGAGTACATCCATCATCATTTCTCTGAAGATAAATGAAACAACTAATCAATGGCATTAAAAGCTAGTGCAACAGATCTAGACAGAGCCCTGGACGACGTGACCAACGATGGGTGACTCAGCTGCCAGAGGATGTTTCCGCCGTGACATAAGTAGTTAGTATGAATTGTTATCGGCTCAAAAAGTTTCGCTACAGCCAAGCTCAAAAAGTTGCCCACAACTCACACCACGCAAGCACTCTAAAGCACCATGCAACCTGACACCCGATCCTAGGTGGTACTACAAGACCACAAGCCAAGTTATATGGCTATATGTGCCTGTAGTTGAACACTCCGTGCTCCACACTGGAAAGTAAAGCTCCACCGTGAAGCCTCTCGATGCATGTGACTTGTGAGCCTATATATAGATCCTCGCCATCCACGATCACAGAAGGATCTATATAGGTATGTCTCTTGCAAGTTAAAATACCATGGGTGAAAACCACCCCATGATGACCTTTCCCAACATGGAGCTCCTGGAGGCGCATACTGAGCTCTGGAACCTCACATTCAGGCTTCAGCTACCTCAAATCCATGGCCCTCGAGTGCGCCATCAGAGCCTCGGTCTCCCCAATGCCATTCACCACTGCGGCGGCTCCGCGATGCTGTCGGACTTGTGGGACACCATTCCCGTTCCGGAGAGCAAGAAGGCCTACCTTCCTCGTCTCATGAGGTACCTCGGGGCCTTAGGTATCTTTACTATTGTTCTACCCGACAAAGGTGAATGTGGGAATAAGGAAGCCACGGAGATCTACCGCCTCACGCCGTTGTCTCGCCTCCTCGTGGATGAAGCTGGTGCAAACCAGCCTCGCCCGAGCCTCTCGCCGTTTGTGCTTTCCCAGACCACCAAATACCATGTGGCGGCGGCCATGCACCTGCCGGACTGGTTCAAGAGGGACAATGGCGCGGCTGCTGTCGAGATGCCGTTCAGGATGGCGCACGGCACAGACTTGTGGGGTGTGATGGACCGTGACCCGAAGATGAACCAGGTCTTCAACGCCGGCATGGCGTCCGACACCCAGTTTGCAATGGACTTCATCATCAATAACTATGGTGAGATGTTTGAGGGGATAACCTCGCTGGTCGATGTCGCTGGCGGGACAGGCTCCGCGGCGAGGGCCATCGCCAAGGCCTTCCCGCACATCAAGTGTTCGGTCCTGGACCTCCCCAATGTGATCAATTCCATCCCAGCTGATGACGTTGTCGAGTACGTCACAGGTGACATGATGCGTTCCATCCCACCGGCTGATGTTGTGTTCCTCAAGGTAGGGTACCCACGAATTGGTGACTGAATTTTGTCTAAGCTGTTAGATTAATTTACCAAGTTTTGGTTACAGTATGTGCTACATGACTGGAACGATGAAGACTGTGTTAAGATCTTGACACAGTGCAAGAAGGCGATCCCTGAATCTGGTGGGAAAGTAATAATCGTGGATATAGTCGTCGGGTCTCCTTCAAGTGCCAAGTTAGAAGCTCAAGTCACGTTCGATCTGTTGATGATGGTGATCACATCAGGAAAAGAGCGTGATGAGCAGGGGCGGAGCCAGGATTTGAACATAGGGGGGGCGAGGGTGACAATCACGATATCAAGTCTAAAACAAAATAGCATACCAAGTTATTAACTATATTTAGCGATAAGCCAATACCACTTTATGGACATAAATGATTGCAAAAAATTGCAAATTAGTAAGAAAACCGATATTTTTGCCTATGATTCGCAAATTTAGAAATATCCTACTGTCACCATTCGCCAACAATTTGATCTAAATTTTCAACATTATGCCACCAGATTCAATATCGAAACAATTTGCGTGAAAATCATATGCTTTCTCTATGTTTTATAACTAACATATAGCTAGACCAAAGCAAATGAGAATCAGATCAGATTACGATACTGTACTTAGATATGCATGTCATGTAAATACCTTGAGTAATAATCTAGTGGTGTAATTGTGTGAATGTGCGGCAAGTGAGCAGTGGCAGCCGCCGCTACTCGTCTGCCTGGCCAAGCCTCCATCTCCATCTCCTGCCACTGCTCGGCTGCCTGGCGAAGCCTCCGATCGATTTCCGCCGCCGGCGGGCGTCCTGGGACACTGGTAGCTAGATCGATCGATCGATCTGATCGACTAGCGAGACCTAATGATGGCCAACGACCAGGGTCCATGATCGATCTACTTGGACACACAGGACGATGGGCTGTTTATATGGTGCTGGGCTTTCATGTCTGCATAGCTTTGTTAACTTTGGGCCTTAGTATTACTAATTAGCTGATTCTATATGGCCATTAGCGCATGCATAAGCACATACTAGTACGGGCACCTGCTGTATTTCTATAAGGGGGGCGATCCATTGGGGGGGGTCTGACCCCTGCTAGCCCCCCCCTGTCTCCGCCCCTGGTGATGAGCATGAGTGGCGCAAGATATTCATGGATGCAGGGTTCACCCACTACAAGACAAGGCCTGTTCTAGGATTCATGGCCATCACCGAGCTGTATACTTAGCCATGCATGACTGCAGCAGATATTGCTTATGTGCAAGCATGGCTCCCGTGAAGTTTATTGTGGGTTATTTTAGCCAAAGTATCTTGTTTGTTCGTATGCCTTTCATGGCTTCCATATCAGTGTGACAAGTTGCTTGACGACATGGAACTTTTTAAATAAGATTACTGCACAAATTATTTTGATTTGTATTATTATTCTTATTTGATTTCGTAATTCTTAGTCATGTAAGATTTTCTTAATTGTCAGTCGACTTCTTTTTCTAAAATACACCCTAGGAGGCATATAATTTACGCAGATGGTGAGCAAATACAAGGAACCCGTGTAGAGTAGTTATATATTCACATGTATTGCATACTATAAACGTACATCAATCTGATATATATCTAATTGATACCCTTGTCCACCAGCCGAGATGACTCGTAACTTTCGTTCCATCGTTTGATTCCACGCCAGCTGTGAGATGGGTCGATTCGCCAGGAACACCGTCGACATCGTCGCGGCCAACGCGTCCACCACTACCACTGTGAACTCCGGCAACCACATTTGAAAATCCTAGGCTACTCACGAACCACACTACTCGGCATGGCCACCTAATCCTGGATATTCAAAGCAGCTGGGTCACTAGTGGCACATCATGCACTATCCAATAGGGAATTTGTGGTAGGCGACAAGCCAACGACAACATATCACACAACCCCTAAGCTCGCCACCAGCATGTCCCTCTTCGGTTACATCACCATGACAAGTCGACAAGCCAAACACGAATGAGCCATGAACGCACGGCAATACCACCCGGCTGGCGTTCCAATACAACGGAGATCATTGTCGTGACTAGTGTCATCGCTTGATCGGAAGAAAAGAGATCGAGTGGTCGGAGTAGCTCGTGGATGTGCTGCCTCCACAGTGTACCTTGAAGAGGGTAAGAACTGTTCGACAAAATATCACATGCCCAATCTGCTAAAGACAATAATCAAATCAATCAACTTTCGCTGGGCTACACTACTCCAAACAAAAGAAACCACAGGTTCTCTTCTTGCGGTCTGTGTACTCCACCTTGTTTTCCATATGCTTTACGTGTCGTCGTTGATATAGAGAACAATCGAGCCCCTAGGTTTTCTTAAAAATGCAAACATATATCCGGTTCCTTTAGTTGCACTAACTATCCCTTTTGTTTTCTGTTGTATTCAAACAAGAAAATCATGGTGGCCAAACATTTTTGAATTCCACCACAAAAACAACAAAATTTCAGTTGTGCTACAATTAGTACTGAAAATCTCTTATAATGTCCTTATGATCAGCTTGGAGGAGTTCACACGGAACTAAACCGATTCCACTCTAAGAACAATGGAGTCGGTTCCAAGATGAGTAAACACTCCTTTTTCAGTTCTATATTTTTCTTCCAAAACCAATTCCGATTGTCGTACTCGTTCTTGTAGTGATGCATTCTTATTTCTATTTTATAAAGACATGCTTACTTCTATCTTGAAGGTAGACAACTTCCCTTTCTCCACAACCTACATGACTTGGTCAAGCTTCACGAAATTTAACTTTGAACAAATTTAATATGCAACTTTTTGTAGAAACAGATCAATTTACTAAAGATTTAAAACATAAATTGATTTATTTCCAGGTAGGAAGCTTGTTGGCATGGTGCAGCCAATTTCTCCCCTTTTCTCGGTCAGGGTTTAGGGACCTGTGTTTTTTTTAGGAAAAAGGTGGAGGCTATCTTTTTCTTTCTTTTAGACTGGACTAGAAGGTGCTATCTGGGGGAGCTGGTGGAGGAACAGCCCAGTCTTTGTCTTCCTTTGTTTNTTACCCTTAATCTCAAGCATTTGTTGAGCTTCACCATATTGACTCATGAGAGTCTCAACATGCTTCTTTGTTTCACCTTGCATGTTAGTGATAAAATGATCGAAAGCAACTATTTCCTCTTTGATCTTAAGACTAGTAGCATCATCCATATTACTCATTGCCTTAGGATATGAGGGTGATGTTACCTCGGTGGTCTTAGCCATGAAGCATCTTGTGGAGGAAATAGAGACATTCTCATTGGGGGATTCAAATAGGTAAGGAGATGATGAGGAAGCAATAGCAACGGCGGCAACTTCATTTGTGGGCTCTTCTTCTCCTTCTTCTCCGGATGAATACTCTTCTTGAGCAAGCAACACAATTCTCAGAGGCCTCTTATTGATAGCATTGTTCTTGAAGAAAGGTTTCTTATGGGTGTCCTTTGACTTGTCCTTTCTAACAAGCTTTCTTCCATGAAGTTCACGATTCTCAAACGGACACTCGGCCACAAAGTGATATTTATCTTGGCAATTGTAGCAAGAATGAACTCTTTGGCCACCCTCCTTCCTTCCACTTGCCTTGTTGACGAAATCCCTCGCCTTGGACGGACTCTCCCAAAAGACTTTAGATGTGAGAGCCGCGTAGTCCTTGAGGGTATCTTGAAGCTCCTTGGGATCCCAATGTGACACATCTTCTTGAGCCTCATCATCTTTGTCTTGCTCCGCAACCTTGGCCTTCAAAGCAAGTGAGGTACCTCTATGCATTCCAATGGCACGGGCACGAGCATCTTCGGCGTTCTTGGCGGCCACCTTGTATGCCGCCATCTCTTGCATGACCTCATTAGATGACATGAGGTGGTAATTGTGTCTTCCTTGGAGACTCTTCAAGTCGGTGGATTCAAACGGCAAAAGGGCGCTCACATACTTCCTCTTGATCCAAGCATCATCCACATAGGTGGCACCAAGAGCACGAAATTGTGTGGCAAGGGTCTTGAGTCTTCGATACATTTCTTCATGATCTTCACCCTCTACCATGAAAAAGCCCTCGACTTGGTTGCTCAATGATGGGGTCGCAGCATGGAAAACAAAAATTTTCTACGCGGCAAAGCGGAATAAACCCCAAGGATCTAGATCAACGAGATGAAGATAGCGAAGATGAGATCCAATCTCTTACCCTCGAAGATCAACAAACGCGTTTTGTCGGTGCAGGGGTTGGCTAGTCGATCCCCGCAACTAGACTCGTCTAGTCGCGAGGAGATGTATTATCCTCGAGATCCAATCCGGCGAAGTGCAGCAACGGGCAGCACCTTCGCGGCGTCCACACGTGCAGCTCGATGAAGACGTCGACTCCTTGATCCCGCAAGCGAGACGACGTGGCCTTGATGATCTCAGCAGCACGACGGTAGTGCCGGTGACGATGACGGTCTCCGCGAGCAGGGCTTCGCCAAGCCAAGCAAGAGGAGAGGGAGAGGAGCAAGGTGGCGCAGCAGCCCTAGGGCAAGGGGTGGTGCGGCTTGGTGTGGTGGTTGGATGGCGGCAGCCCTCCGGGAGAGGAGGGGTGCGGCTAGGGCTTGAAGGGAGAGAGAGGGAGAGGGGTGCGGCTGCCTCCAAGGTGTATGGTGCGCCCCCCCTGCCCCTCCTTATATAGGTGGCGGCTAGGGCAAGGGCAGGGCCGGCCGGCCCCCCTTTGTCTTGCCCCCAAGTTGGAGTCCAACAAGGACTCCTCCTTGGGCCCTTTCCTAAAGGGGTGGGAGCCCACCTCCTAGTCCAACTAGGAGTGGGACTCCCCTCCTATGCCGCACCCCTCCATGGGCCTAGGTGGTGCGCCCCACCAAGTGGTGGCAGCACCCCTTTGCACCATGTGGGCCCCATACAAATTATGCGGTCCCACTTCTAGACTCTTCTAGAACATTCCGGAACCTTCCGGTACCCTTTAAATAATTTCCGGAACTTTTCCGAAACCTCCGGAAACCACTTTCCATATATGAATCTTATTCTCCGGACTCCTCCGGAACTCCTCGTGACGTCCGGGATCCCATCCGAGACTCCGAATCACCATTCGTTCACTTCATCATTTAATTCATCGCAAAACCTAATTTCATCGGAACGTTAAGTGTGTGACCCTACGGGTTCGAGAATGCATAAACATGATCATATCAATAATTAATAGCGGGACCGGGATGTCCATATTAATTCCCATACACTCAACGAAAACCTTTTCTCGATTGAACCACAATGCCGGAGATTCAATTAATCTCATATACGATTCCCTTTGTCTCACGATATTTTACTTGCCCGAGATATAATCGTTGACATCCCCATGTCTAGTTTAATCTCGTTACCGGCAAGTTCTCTTTACTCGTCCATAATATAGGATCCCGGTGATTACAACTTAATCACTTGTCTGCAGACTCTTGATGCTATATTACCGAGAAGGCCTGGAGATATCTTCTCCGTCACAAGGAGGGACAAATTCCACTCTTGATTCATATCACCCAACAACCCACCATCGGAGATACCTGAAAGCCACCTTTATAATCACCCAGTTACGAAGTGACGTTTGATGTCCACAAAGTATTCCTCCGGTGAACGGGAGTGATATAATCTCATGGTCTAAGGAAACTATATTTGGCATATTAAAAGTGTTGACAACAAAACTTTTGTGACACGATTAATTGCAACTCTTTATTTGGGTCATGTCCATCACACCATTACTCCTAATGATATGACTCCGTAATCAAGTGACTATAACAAGTCCATAGTTAGGAAACTCTAACTATCTCTTGATCAACGAACTAGTCCTGTAGAGGCTTACTAGGGACTCCGGGTGTTTATATTCCACACATGTATTATGTTTCCATTTAATACAATTATAGCATGGATAATAAACTATTATCATAAACTTGAATATGCTTAATAAACCATTTTATTATTGCCTCTAGGGCATATTCCCAACAGTCTCCCACTTGCACTAGAGTCAATAATCTAGTTTACATTTCCGTGATCCAACACCCATGGAGTCTCACTCATGAAGTCTCAGTGCTGATCATGTTTGCTTGTGGAAGAGGTTCCGTCCGTACTCTGTACCTTACAGCTCTTTATGTCCTTTGCAAAATTGTAACTGTCACCTAATTTGACATTACTTTATCATCACATGATAAACTTCCTATCATCCCATGATAAGATCATTATCATATAATGCATATAATATGTTTGGTTATAGAGTGAGATAATCATATCCTTTCATGCCCATATGTATGATTAGTCAAATGAACTTTCTCATAACACATGCATCTGGAACTCACTCAATCTTGAAACAACTTTCTCAAACCAAAATATTATATCTTATTTCAATCCTTGAATTAATCATATACTCCTATATGTTGTAGACTTAACAAATCAACAGTGAACCTTGTCACTTTGACATTTCCGATCATGCTTTCGCTGTGCTACTCTGCTATTAAGAGATCCCTAATTTAGTCTGGCTTTATGACTTCAACCAAGTCCACCATTTTCTAAATTTATCTCAATCTCATGAAGAATGACTCCTCATTCAACATGTTCTTACAATTAAGAACTTGGGTCACATATCGTCACATACAAACATATGGTTCTTATATGTTGAGATCTATGAACAATTCATATTAAATTCCAACATATCCTCTAACCATCAATTTTGTACTGAGTTCTCTAACTCAATGCTTCACCTATATATCACAATGAGATGAACCGTTCTTCTCTTTGTTTCATTTTGAACTCCTTCAAAAATATTTAGGTTAAACATCTGACTTTAATGTTTGTCAAACTTATCTATCCTCCATAGATACATTCATCTACATGAATATTTGACGTTCAAACTAACTTCATAAGTTATGCATTGGTTCATGACAACATTTACAACATTTATGAAATCTCCATTTCATTCAAACACTATGTTGTAAACTCCCACTCAAATATACCTCATACACATATTAAATTGTGAAGCCACTTTGACTCCCACTCAGAAATATGTTATCTTTATATTTGACCATGATTTAACTAGCTCCCACTCAAACATATGTCACCACATATTTTGATTATGGAAATTAATTTCTGCTCTAACTTAATATATGTCACCACATATTTTAATTAGATCTCACTCAGTTTCTTATGCACTTTCTCGACACTTTGGACTCCTCCAAAACCTCTTAACTCTTAAGATTCGAGAACTCATATACGAAACACTAGCATTTTGCCAGTTCTAAGTTTTATTTATTCCACGCAAACTCTTTTGCCAAAACAAATATGTGAAACATCCTTTTCACAAAATCAAGTAACGATTACTTTATGATTTAAACTTAAATTGGAATGACTCTTAGTCACTTTCGTATTTAAAGTTTCTATTTCTTCTTTTGTAGCTTTGTAGGTATGTCTTGTTTCTCAAACATGACAAGTAAATCATGAATATCATTTTGCAACTATTGACAAAATTCACATTCTTGAATCCTACTTCTCTTTAGACAAGCTAAACCAAAATTCAATGATCACCATCATCAAAACCTTTTATGTGTCAAGTTTTAACCAACATAGCACTTTACATATGTGCCACTTGATACATAAACATGCAAGGTTTAAGCTTTCTAAACTTATTCCAACAAATCTTTTATCCATGAAACAATTTCACGATAAAACCACTAAAATACATAACACAACCAAACGCATTGGTTTGTTCCTTTTAGTCTCACATTGTGGAATCTCTATTCATAATCTCATATGAACATTCTACAAAACTTTATTTGCTATGGCTCTTAATTATCTCATAATCATTGAAACCACTATTTCACATAACTCATATGCGAAACGCAAATCATTAAATAGATCCTTCATTTAAAACAGAGTGTTATCAAAATAAATCTAAATGATACTAATAAAACCTTAAAACCAAGAACCCTTTGTTTATGACCACATAATATCAAATATAATGTGACTACAATACTTTAGGTTTATCAAAACACCTTTTGAATAATCTCTAAACATTGTAATTTGTGATAACACTTGTCACAAGTCACCATACTAAACAATAACTCAAATATTTTGTCTCTTTTGATCAAATCGAAAAGACTCAATTATCTTGTTAACTTAATATCCTTTACTTCCATGATCATGACATGAATAAATACTCCTATTCACTCATCCATGATAAAATAATGATGTCTTTTATTTACTGAAAAATACAACCAACACTTGTGTCTATTTTCAGCAACTCATGGCATTTTCAGAAAATGGCATTTTTAATCACACTACTTAGTGATGCGCATCAACATGCTCTTCAGCACTAATAGTACAATTAAAACAATTCTCATCATCAAGTATTGGATATTTTAGCATGTCTTTATTTTATAAGTGTTTAACTAATTATCGTTTAAATCTAGCAAAGGACAATAATCTCATAATCGAAACGTGATCTCCAAAAAGGATTACTCATGAAAATAGAACAACCACTTGTCTTTAACATGAATGACCGTCTCACAAACCGAGACACACTAATTTAAGATCACACTTAATTCGATTACAAAAACTTATTCAAATCCTCTAATTTAAAACGATAAATGTAGAAGTAGAACATCGCCAGCATCAACTCCTTGATTGCCATCTTCCCGCGAAATCCACTCAGTCCCACCATGCACTTCTCAAACGGCAGGCCCTGTTTTCATAAAACAGCACAAGTATCAAATACTTAGCTCACCCTAAGTGTAAATGGGACATTTAAACATTTATAACTAGTATATCAAAATATACCTTCTGCGTTGACTCCTCCGCCTGCTACGGGATTCCTTTCGATCTGACGAAGTCGAGACATCAGTTCCGGATAAGTGATCGAATCCCTTTCCTTTACATAGTCTCTGACACAATTCTTGAATTTGGGATGAAGCGAATGCAACAACCCATCTATCGCGAATTCGTCACTCATCTCCACATCCCAAGCATCCATCAGAGTGTGATATATCCTATACATCTTCTTCAGATGATCCTCTAAGCGATCATTTTCTTCCATCTTAGTTGAAAGAAACACACCCAGACCTTCAAACCTCGCAATCCTCACTTGTGCTATGAACATTTCCTTTAGCTTAGTGACAGTCTCAATGGCACTCAAGTTATTGAATTGTTTGGATAGGTCTGAATTCATGAAGACACTCATCAACCAATTGACTTGAGTGTAAGTCTTACTTCGACTGAGCCAATCCATACGTTTGTTGTAACTCGCAGAATCATCGGGTTTTTCTTCTAAGGGTTCATGTAACACGTAGAGCTGATCATTGGTTGATAGGACTTCTCTAAGACGTTCATACCACTCGATGAAGTTTGACCCATCAAGACGCAGCTCCTCAGCAAGAAACATACTACCGTAGTCGGCCATGATCTACAAGGATTTTGCAAAGACATCTTTAGGACACTTGTTTATGATAATTTTAGTTCAAATTAATCAAATTAACGAACTCCCACTAAACTCAACATCTCTCCGGTTGATTAGTGACACACGATCCAAATCCACTACACCACCACCGATCATCACGTGAGATGATGTAGTTTCAATGGTGAACAACTCAGTGTTGATCATATCATTTATATGACTCGTGTTTAACCTTTCGGTTCCGTGTTCCCGAGGCCATGTCTGTACATGCTAGGCTCGTCAAGACAACCGTAGTATTTCTGCTTGTGCAAACTGGCTTGCACCCGTTGTATGTGAACGTTGAATCTATCACACCCGATCATCACGTGATGCTTCGAAACGACGAACTTTCGCAACGGCGCATACTAGGGGAGAACACTTAATTATCTTGATATTAACATGAGAGATCACCTTATCATGCTACCGTCGCGATCACATCAAAGCATAACAATAAGGTGCATAAAAGGGATTAACATCACATGCAATTCATAATTGTGATATGATATGGCCTTTCTTCATATGCTCTTAGATCTCCATCTTCAAAGCACCGGCAAGATCTCCATCTCCGGCATGATCTCCATCATCTTGGCGCCATCACCATGGTTGTCCACCAACTATTGCAACTACAACTAATGCTACTCTTAGCAATAAAGCAAAGCAATTACATGGTGATCTCATTGACACGCAGGTCACATAAAATAATAGACAACCATATGGCTCCTGCCGGTTGCCGTACTCGTCGACATGCAAGTCGCGAAATATTACAAACATGATCATTGCATACATTATCACAAATCACATTGGCCATATCACATCACTTGACCCCCTCTGCAAAAACAAGTTAGACGCCTCTACTTTGTTTATGCAAATTTTACGTGGCTTGGGTCAACGAGATAGAACCGTTCTAATCTACGCAAAACCACAACGGTGATATAAAAGTTGCTTATTTACTCATCCTTTTGAAAGGCCTTCCATTGAAAATTGCATCCTCACTAAAGCAAGAGAAACAGACACCCGCCAGCCACTTATGCAAAACAAGTTGCATGTCAGTCGTGGAACCGGTCTCTCGTGCGTGGATGAGTAAGGTTGGTCCGGGCCGCTTCAATCTCACAATACCGCAAAGATGCAAAGTGCACGCGAGAAGGTAGCAACATAAAATATCAACGCCCACAACTCCTTGTGTTCTAATCGCATCAACACCTACGAAGATCTAGGCTCTGATACCACTGATGGGGTCGCAGCATGGAAAACAAAAATTTTCTACGCGGCAAAGCGGAATAAACCCCAAGGATCTAGATCAACGAGATGAAGATAGCGAAGATGAGATCCAATCTCTTACCCTCGAAGATCAACAAACGCGTTTTGTCGGTGCAGGGGTTGGCTAGTCGATCCCCGCAACTAGACTCGTCTAGTCGCGAGGAGATGTATTATCCTCGAGATCCAATCCGGCGAAGTGCAGCAACGGGCAGCACCTCCGCGGCGTCCACACGTACAGCTCGATGAAGACGTCGACTCCTTGATCCCGCAAGCGAGACGACGTGGCCTTGATGATCTCAGCAGCACGACGGTAGTGCCGGTGACGATGACGGTCTCCGCGAGCAGGGCTTCGCCAAGCCAAGCAAGAGGAGAGGGAGAGGAGCAAGGTGGCGCAGCAGCCCTAGGGCAAGGGGTGGTGCGGCTTGGTGTGGTGGTTGGATGGCGGCAGCCCTCCGGGAGAGGAGGGGTGCGGCTAGGGCTTGAAGGGAGAGAGAGGGAGAGGGGTGCGGCTGCCTCCAAGGTGTATGGTGCGCCCCCCCTGCCCCTCCTTATATAGGTGGCGGCTAGGGCAAGGGCAGGGCCGGCCGGCCCCCCTTTTGACTTGCCCCCCAAGTTGGAGTCCAACAAGGACTCCTCCTTGGGCCCTTTCCTAAAGGGGTGGGAGCCCACCTCCTAGTCCAACTAGGAGTGGAACTCCCCTCCTATGCCGCACCCCTCCATGGGCCTAGGTGGTGCGCCCCACCAAGTGGTGGCAGCACCCCTTTGCACCATGTGGGCCCCATACAAATTATGCGGTCCCACTTCTAGACTCTTCTAGAACATTCCGGAACCTTCCGGTACCCTTTAAATAATTTCCGGAACTTTTCCGAAACCTCCGGAAACCACTTTCCATATATGAATCTTATTCTCCGGACTCCTCCGGAACTCCTCGTGACGTCCGGGATCCCATCCGAGACTCCGAATCACCATTCGTTCACTTCATCATTTAATTCATCGCAAAACCTAATTTCATCGGAACGTTAAGTGTGTGACCCTACGGGTTCGAGAATGCATAAACATGATCATATCAATAATTAATAGCGGGACCGGGATGTCCATATTAATTCCTATACACTCAACGAAAACCTTTTCTCGATTGAACCACAATGCCGGAGATTCAATTAATCTCATATACGATTCCCTTTGTCTCACGATATTTTACTTGCCCGAGATATAATCGTTGACATCCCCATGTCTAGTTTAATCTCGTTACCGGCAAGTTCTCTTTACTCGTCCATAATATAGGATCCCGGTGATTACAACTTAATCACTTGTCTGCAGACTCTTGATGCTATATTACCGAGAAGGCCTGGAGATATCTTCTCCGTCACAAGGAGGGACAAATTCCACTCTTGATTCATATCACCCAACAACCCACCATCGGAGATACCTGAAAGCCACCTTTATAATCACCCAGTTACGAAGTGACGTTTGATGTCCACAAAGTATTCCTCCGGTGAACGGGAGTGATATAATCTCATGGTCTAAGGAAACTATATTTGGCATATTAAAAGTGTTGACAACAAAACTTTTGTGACACGATTAATTGCAACTCTTTATTTGGGTCATGTCCATCACACCATTACTCCTAATGATATGACTCCGTAATCAAGTGACTATAACAAGTCCATAGTTAGGAAACTCTAACTATCTCTTGATCAACGAACTAGTCCTGTAGAGGCTTACTAGGGACTCCGGGTGTTTATATTCCACACATGTATTATGTTTCCATTTAATACAATTATAGCATGGATAATAAACTATTATCATAAACTTGAATATGCTTAATAAACCATTTTATTATTGCCTCTAGGGCATATTCCCAACACTCAACGCTTCAATTCTATTCCTTTGCATGCTCTCATTACCAACAAACTCTTGAGTGAGAATATCCCAAGCTTCTTTGGCGGTGGTGGCCATCTCAATGAGAGACATGTGCTTTTCTCCCACGGCGGTGTGAATTATGTTGAGAGCCAAGTCATTGAGTTGACCATCCACAACCTCTCTTCTTGTCATGTTGTTCGGATCAACGGCCTTGAACCCAACTTGAATGATCCTCCATAGCTCGCTCGAAGCGCTCTTGATATGAGATTTCATCATAAATTACCAATTAGTAAAACAAGATGGATTAAACTTAGGTGGATCACCCCTATTGTTTATATGATAATGCGGGATAGGTGGGTCGACCGAGTACGTGAATGGAACCCCATGGTACTCCGGTTTCTTCCCACCATCAATTTTAGGAGGGGATTCATTAGTTTGTTGTTCGCCCTCCCCAGTTTGCGCGGCGGAAGCATTAGCCTCTAGGGATGGAGTGGCGGGTGGCTTATTGCCATTTAAGAGTTGCCTCATCATGGCACGCAACTCCTCCATTTGAGTGTCCATAGTTGATTTCAAGCTTGTTTCCAATTTGTTGAGATCATCCATAGACACCGGAGGGGTGCTACCACCCGTCACCTCATCACCGTCACCCATACTCTCTTAGGCGGTAAAGCCTAACTTAAGAGCCGAGGCTTTGATACCAATTGAAAGGATCGTATGGGCACCTAGAGGGGGGGGGGGTGAATAGGTGTTACACCAATTTTTAATCTTTTTCAATTTAAGGCTTAACACAAAAGTAAATTATCTAGATATGCAACTAAGGTGAAATTACCTATATGAGAAGCAAGTTAAACAACTAGGCAATTAACGATACAAGTAAGGTGTACAAAGAGAAAGAGGTAACCGAAAGGGGAAGCACGCGGAGACAAGGGTGTATTCCCGAGTTCCTCCTTGTTAAGGGAGTACGTCTTGTTGGAGGGGTGTGAGTTCGCCACAAAGGCCTACTCAACGCCACGAAGGCCTCACCCTATTCTCCGATGAACTTCGCCACAAAGGCTTGGTTCACCTTCCACTATCGGAGTCCTTCAAGGCGGAATCCGGAGCCCTTACACGGTTCTTGGGGCACACACCTACAACTGAATTGGGGGCTCCCAAATCAACAACACTGTCATAAATACAACAACAAATGAGCACAAGAATCTAGGGTAACACAAAGCTAACCCTAGAAACAAGATCCCTCAAGAGAATGAGGGGGGAAAAGAAAACTGCTCGGTGAAGATGTAGATCGGGGCCTTCTCCTTCAATCCTCCAAGAATCAGCAAGTTTGGGTGGAGGGATTAGGAGATCTATGAAATTTGAGCTTGAGCTTGCTAGGGCATTAATGGAGCTGAGAGAAATGAACAAGCTGTCTTTTTCAAGGTAGGTGAAGGAGCTTTTATACTCCTTCCCAAAAACTGGCCGTTGGAAGGCATCTTCTGGCCGATGGAGGCCAACTTCATCCCGCATCGCCTGAAGTACCGCCAGGAGGGCCGGTACTTTCGGTCCTTCAGTCAACGGTCTTCTCAGGCGTCGTCCAGAACCCGCAGGGGCGGAAGTACCGCCGGGAGGGACAGTACTTCCGGTTTGGTGGAAGTACCGGGCTCACTTCCGGTGCTACTTCCGGAAAAAACCAGGAGCGCAACGGCACTGGTTCCGAAAGTGAGCTCCGGAAGTAGCCAGCGGTAGTACTGCTGAGCACGCCGGTACTTCCGGTTTAGCGGAAGTACCGGTGCTACTTCCGGGGCATTCCAGAAGCGAAATTTGATAAGCGGAAATGCCACCGGAAATGCCGCCGGAAGTTTCCAGCGGTAGTACCGGTGACTTTACCGGTACTTCCGGTGAACACTGAAAATACCTCTTTGCACATCTTTTCACGACGACTCTTTTGAAAATCCTGCACAACTGAGATTCAACATTAGAGCACTTAATTGTATTGTTGTCAACATCAAAACCAATGGGGGTGGCACATGTTCTTTCATCGGGGCGCACTGTCCGGACTTCTCTGGCCTCAGGACCTCCGGTTTGATCAAGACGGAGGACGCGGCGATCGTGGCGCCCTCGATGCGTGGACTCGGACGTTGTGCTCGACTCCTCCTACCTTCCAAAGCAAGAGGTGATCGCCATCCTCTCCGGCTGCAGGGAGCGCGGAGCTCATGCCCCAGCGCCGCTCTCGCGTCGCTATGTTCGCACGCCGCAGAATGGCCACAGACGCCTAGATGTCCATCACCTGTTTGACAGAATGCCTGACCCAACTTCTTTTAATAGAACAAATAGATGGGAAGAAGAAAAACTATAGGGTGCATCTTGTAAAAACAAAAACTGCCACGCCAGCGACTTAACGTCCATCTCGATGGAGTGACAAACGGGGCTCTAACTCATAACTACGTGACCAAAATTTAGCATTTTTTGAGTTCGTGACCAATGCGCTCATCCGTGGCAACTTCGTGACCCCCCAAGCGTTTAACTCCTAATTAAATTGTAGATCAAACTTTAATCTAGAAAAATGTGTAGGCCACCTAATATGATGGAAGGAGTAACAATCTCCTACTCTCTCTATTTTTTAGAAATCCCGAGGGGCATTGCAACAGGGTCAAGGCGAGATTCGGTATGCATGCATGATAAGTGGAGGAGGCCACGACGTGCTTTAATGACACATCCCAACAATGAGCATCTTTATTATTAAAGGAGAGTCCGTGAATGACTGGTGTCACACATCTTTATATTTACATAACAAATGCCACTGCCCTTAATTTTCTCCAATCCTAACCTCCCCCTTAAACGTGCGTGCTAAAATAAACAACTTTAATTTGTATTCACGTGAATTGGCTAACAAACTCAACAAACTTGGCTAACAAACTCTCAACAATAATATCAATTCCTGGCTATACGCAACCAGCGCCACTGCCACGAAAGTCACCTTGGCTAACAATATCTCAACAATAATTTGAAGTTCCTGGCTATACGCAACCAGCACCACTGCCATGAGCGTCACCTCTAAGAGCATCACTAGCAGAGCCCTTAAAAGGGCCAACCCTTAAAAATAACCGCTTTTTTCCGGTTCCGGATGGAAATCACGAACTAGCAGAACCCTTAAACCCTTAAAACCGTAAAAAAAATAAGGGTTGACCCCTGTTTTCCCCTCCGAACCTGTACAGCTGAGGGTTGGGACGAGAAACAGAGGGCAACCCCTACTCGGCCGCCGCGGATGCGCGGGCTGAAGCTTCAGCTTCGCTCTCACCGTGCGCGCCCGCGATTCGCCCGCCGCCGTCGCGCCCCTGCCGCCTCCGGCCGCCCCCGCCGCCCCCGCCGTCGCGCCCTGCCGCCCGACCTCACCTCCGTCGGATCGAGCTCGCGCGAGCTCCTCCCATGCCGCCCCGCACGCGCCAGTCCGGCCGCCGCCGCCGTGATTTGGTCGCCCTCGGCGCCGGTCGAGCTCCCCCGACCCCGCCACGGCCGGATCCATCCATCGCCGACGCGCCCCCGCTCGCCCCCGGCTCCTCCCGTCGCCGTCCGCTCGCCATCGGTGCTCACTGATATGTTTTCTCTCCTTTTTTTTTGCTTGTTTTAATTTGTATTTACTCATATATTGATTATACTTTGTATATTGCAGATAGCCACCGATGATTCTAGCATTGATGGTTCCGGTTGGTCGTCTTCGGACGATTCGGACATCGATGATTTGCTTCAAGACGACGATGCCGAGATGATGGTCGTCGTCCTCGCCGTGCAAGAGCTTGAGGACCGAGCGAAGCTCCTCGATCAGAGAAGGGGGTCTCAGATGGGTCGCATTTGCATCCACAGGAACCGCGGTCTCGGGCACGACCAACTAATGCAAGACTACTTCGCGGAGGTACCAACTTACCCACCTCGCCTCTTCCGGAGAAGGTACCGAATGCGCCGTAGTTTGTTTGTGAAAATTGTCATGGATTGTGAGGCCAACTCCGAGTATTTCAAGCGGCGTAGAAACGCCGCCGGCACCATGGGGTTTAGTGCATTCCAAAAGATATCAGCTGCAATGCGGGTGATCGCCTATGGCATACCCGCGGACTATACCGATGAGTATCTTCGCATTGGCCAAGATAC
This sequence comes from Puccinellia tenuiflora, assembly GCA_012064385.1. Taxonomy (NCBI): domain Eukaryota; kingdom Viridiplantae; phylum Streptophyta; class Magnoliopsida; order Poales; family Poaceae; genus Puccinellia; species Puccinellia tenuiflora. The sequence continues at coordinate 122,257 of QRDG01001059.1, forward strand.
AACCACGGAGTCCGTCCGTAGGTTTGCCAAAATGATCATCCGCTTGTATGGTGATTGGTATCTCCGAGCACCCAATGAGCAAGATACAAAGAGGTTGATGGAGATGAATGAAAAAAGGGGATGGCCGGGCATGCTTGGTAGTCTTGATTGCATGCATTGGACATGGAAAAATTGTCCAAAAGCATGGCATGGTATGTATTGTGGTAAAAGCCATGATCCTACCATTGTGCTTGAGGCCGTAGCATCGGAGGACTTGTGGATTTGTCATCATTTTTTGGTTTACTAGGAACACTCAATGACATCAATGTGCTAGCAAGATCCCCTTTATTTTCTAGACTAGTTTCCGGAGATGCTCCACCTTGCAACTACAAAGTCATGGACAATGAGTACTCAATGGGATACTATCTCACCGATGGTATTTATCCTGAGTGGGCAACTCTTGTGAAGGCCATTAAGGAAAAAATGGAGTGCCATTAACCAAAAAAGAGGCTACTTTTACCAGGGCGCAAGAGTCAGCCCGCAAGGACATTGAGAGAGCTTTCGGTATTTTGCAAGCAAGGTTTGCCATAGTTCGGGGTCCAGCTCGTTTTTGGGACAAAAAAAACCCTTGTGAACATTATGAAATGTTGTGTGATTCTACACAACATGATCCTTGAGGATGAGAGGGGTTTGAATTTTCCTTGTTTCTATGACAATGTTGGAACCCGAGTGCAACCGGAAAGAAACCCAAATCGCCTACAAGCTTTTCTCCAAACACATCGAGAGATTGAGAGTGCCAACACTCATTGCCAGCTGCAGAAGGATCTTGTCGAGCACCACTGGCAGCTAGATGGGCGTCGCCGCCGATGATCTACCATTGTTTTACTTTTCCATGTCCTATTTGATTCGAACAATTGGTGTAATTTCGAAAAACCCTTGTTGTAATAACTTGAATGATTATTATGTGTTTGAAACTACTATTTGGTGTTGTAATAATAACTAGAATGATTATTGTTTTGTTCGAACTATTATTGTTCTATGAAAATTGTGATGAAACATACATGTCAGTTTTAAGAGTTGGGGTTGCGGCGTCTAGCAGTGCCCTCAAACCCAACCCTTATAACGGAATATTCTGTTTTAAGGGTTGGGTTTGAGGGTACTGCCCTCTGTTTCCAAAGCTTAAAACTGCCATTTCTCGACCCTTATTTCGCTTTTACAGGTTGGCCTTTTAAGGGCTCTGCTAGTGATGCTCTAACCTCTTCAAGCTCGAAGCAGTTCTCCGACTCTGCTTCTGGCGTATCGTCAATCACCTCCACTTCCGTCAGCTCTACCAGCACCATGCACCGTCGCCGATGAACGGAAGTTCCCCGGCGAGGCTGCTTCCGGCGTACCGTCGATCACCGCTGCTTCTGCCAGCTCTACCAGCACCCCGTATTATCGCCGATCAACGCAAGTTCCCCGGTGATGCTGCACCGCACGGCCTGTTGCCGACGCTTCAGTCACCAAGCACCAGCACATCTGCCGTTCACCAAATAAACAGAGGTAAAAATCATGCATCAACCGAAGTTAACCATGCATTTCAATTAGTATGCATAACTTGCATTTATCTTTTGCCGAAGTTGCGGCCTTTGGCACCGTCGAGTAGTGTAGATGTAGTTTCAATGATTTTTAATCTGGGAAGGGCTGTCTGCCTCGACAAATTTAGAGTTGTTGCTTCTTCAACAATTACCCGTGTAGACCGATAGTTCTTGTTCAATCTGATCTGCAGTCATCGGCAAGGCAAGCTCATTTGCATTCATCTAGCACCAAACAGTTAGAAAGTGGTCACAAAGACACCACAATCAAGCCAAAAACATCGAGAAGGATTGTCACAAGAGTAAAAGATGTAGAAAAATCAATGGCAGCTGAATAGCACTAATGGTATCCGGCCATGTATCCTGGCACTCTTTTGTATCAAGTAAAACTACATCCAGAAAACTTTGCAATCAGTAGAACTAAAAATCTATCTTTGGCACAGTACAGTAATCATGCTCCAGCAGAGACTAATTTATTTGCATGGAGAAACTATCTAATGTGCGTTTGCTCTTTGCAGGTGATCAGGTTGACAAAAGAATTCTACTTACAGAAGAATTAGCAGCAAGGAATTGCAGTTGGTCAGTTATACTTCTTGTGTTTAGTTAGCACATAAGACAGTTCAAAAGTTCTGACAGAAGAGTTCTACTGGTGAGTTCTTTTTTGCACGGGTCACTAGCGAGCTCAATGCTTAAGGTTAAGAGCCTCAAATACAGTTAAAGCAAGGGGGCATACCTTTTATCTGATGCACATAGTAGATCATCATATAGCACGATGGAGCAGACCTTAGGGATGCGGGATGTGGTCGGGGAGGAGGTTCCTGGTGCGGGCGGCCGACGTGCTGGGCTCCGCCAGGGACATCGGCTGCTTTCCAACCGGGCTTTCCACTCCTTTCCATTAATCAAAACGGAAAGACAGAGTTCTCTTACATCTGAAGTTCTTGAGGTAAAGAGGAAAGCAAAAAAAAGGGGGGAAGGCTAGTTGGAGCAGCATCAGGAAACCCACTGTGATTGCTCGCCGCCGAAACAACCACTATGGGGCGAAAACCTGATGCCACCACCCACCAAGACTAAACATTCAAGATAGAAATACAAACTCCACCAACACCAACAGGAAAAAACATCTATCACACACACAGTAAGATAAAACCAAACAGCTACTAGACACTCGCTTCTAACAGCTTCCAAAACCATCACCCGGTGTAGCACCCAGGAGCCAACATGCTCCACTTCTCCTCAGATCCTGAACGCCACCCCCGCCGCCATCGAAGAGTGCACACCCCGCCTTGCCTCAGCACAAACCATCTCCGTAGCCTTCTCCAAGATTTTTGCAGCACCCAATTGCAGAATCTCTTGCTCCTTCTTCTTGTGCAGACCTGACCAGTACATAATCAAGGAAGAGATATGAAACAAAACTTCACAAGGAGTTCGCATTTTGTGTTCTTCAAATGTAACATTGTTTCGAGCTTTCCAAATAGCCCAGCAGATTGCGGAAATAGCCACCATATACAACTTATCCCCACCTGGTAGGAAAGTGTAAAACCAAACAATTGATTGCCAGACATCGGCTGCTGATAGTGTGAGGGCGGCGGCTATGAGCAGAGCAGGGGTTCATCGCCGCCGACCTGGACGCGTCGCCATGGTCGCTGCACCTCCTACTCGGCCTACATCCTCGCGATTCCTATCGATTCTGCTTCCCGCCAGGTCGCAATGACACCGCCGCCCGATTCCGCCTCCCGCCAGGTCATTCCGTTTCAGGGTCGGCGACGTCTATCGTATGTTGCGTTCGTCCGGCGTTGTCATTCCGTTTCAGGGCGTCAATTGGGAGAACTTTGCCCCCCCCCCCCGAAGGTGCAAGTTTTCTTCTGGATCCTACGCCTCGGCAACACACGGACCCACGCGCGCCTCTTTCAGCGTGGCTGCGTTCCGACGCCGCACTGCCCCTTCTGCCTCGGCTGTGACGAAGACCTTCTGCACCTGATTGTGCGGTGCCCGCGGCTTGCTGAAGTGTGGTCGCGAACCGCGTCGGGCCTGCGTCTCCCGTCCAATGCCGACTTCGCGACTCTCTTGCGCGAGCTGGCCGGCCGCCTCCCCCGTTGGCGGTTAATACGGTGTTGCTCGCGATCTCGTGGTGCGTCTGGAAATCACGGAACCGCATGGTGTTCGACTCGGACGATCTCAGCTCTGCTCGTATTCTCGCCATGATCTCGGAACACTTGCGGCTCTGGATGGTGCGCGCGCCGCGACGGGTGGATCTCAGCGGCCTCCCCCCCCCCCCCCCCCCCCCCCCCCGCGTGGGTGATATAGTATATTGTAACTTCTCTCGTGGGTGGTATGCCGCCCCGTGTCGCACCTCCTACTGTTTTTGTATGTGGCACTGCTCCCCCTGTACTTACAACTTAGTTTACTGATTATTTTTATGTTTTTCATTCTAAAATAGCAAGATGGTGCAAATGTTCTGGATAAATATTACAGAGTACTTAAACACATGTTTCACTTTTGCAGATCACAAAGCGAACAACCAATGGATCTTGTTAGTGATTCGAAAGAATCAGCAAACATAGACCATGATGCCAGCATGTCGAAAGGAACCAAAAATTCATCGACTTCTACCCAACAAATGGAGTACACCCGTATAATTGTATTATTTTGTCACGCATGTTGCACTTGGCCATATATAAATTTCATTTCAGTACATTATATTTGATTTTTTTCAGAAAATGGACGAGATACAAATAGATTCTATCGACATTCTGGTCGGATGAACCGAGTATACACCACCATTGGAGGCACACGTAGAGAAAGTTTTTTATTTTCAAGGCAGGATGCATACTACTATATTTCAGTTTATTGTGATATAGTTTTCCCTTTGTAGATCACGGATGGGACTCAAAATGATGCTATGGACCCTCTAAAAGAACCTACCAATGTAGAAAATCCGCGACATAATAAACCCAAAAAAGCAAACACAATGATTATCGCACAAGGTAGACACTTCAATTGTAGTTATTTTCTTCTTCCTTTCTCTACATTATTTTCTTTCCTAATTTAATTTTCACAATGATATATCATGGCCGATTATGTATGCGCCACCGAAGATATGGGTATTATTGAATCAATTGTGTTTGCACCTAGAAAAACAAATTTGTACACACTGGTGATGCTTTCTTATCAAAGAATGATTTGAGATGCCTTACACATTGTGATTTGTTCTTGCATGACGATGTAAGTCCAACCACATGAGAATTTTCTACTTAAACATTCATGTCGAATCCAAAAGTATTTTATGCAATAGGTCATAAATAAATACATATATTGTATGAGTGCACAAGATTATCTTCGGGGTAGAGCAGATGGAAAGGTACACCTAGAAAGCACGTTTGTATCGGGATGGTTAAAACGACATGCAAAAATTGAGATATACCCATCAGAACATCTCCGTATTGTGGAACGGGTGAATAATTATTTGAAGAATGACATGATAAGACTTAATCTACTATTTGAGATAGAGCCATCGGATCATCTCCGCATTGTGGAACGGTGAATAATTATCTGAAGAATGACATGATAAGACTTAATATACTATTTAAAAAAATTATAAGAGTTTTTCCATCCTAATGTTCAAGATAATGATAGTGCATTCATCTACAGGAACTTGTATGGTTACTTAGTTTTTAATTGCATGCTCTCATGGGATAGTGAAAAGTTGCTTAATCCAGTTTGTACGGTGAAATTTCTCTATTGCACATTCTTACAACTTTAATCGTGAAGTCTTCGAGGTAACAACATATATTGCTCATGCAGGATGATTACGAGATGTACGGTGAGATTTCTCTATTGCACATTCTTACAACTTTAATCGTGAAGTCTTCGAGGTAACAACATATATTGCTCATGCAGGATGATTACGAGATGCAGAAACTCTTTTTTAGTACATCTGCTCAAATACCATGTAAATGAAGTCGAAGACAATATTTCTGATGTTGTACGAGAATATCTTAAGTGTGTCAATAGAGCATATCTTAGTTAATAAGAGAAGATTCAAATATTTGCTTTTTGTACATATGACGTTGAACTATGAGAGTGAAACTTTTAATTTGTTGGAGTACAATGTGACTATCTTGTCTATGTTCTATGTACATTAATATTTACATGTATTCAACGCTTGCACGTGCAACCAAAATTTGTAGCAACGCATGAGCATTCAACTAGTTAACAAAAATGGAGGGGGTACCTTATAGTATCATAGGCGCCCCTCTACCTATGACTTTGGCCAGTGTTATTTCCCCTCATCGGTTTTGTGACGGTTGTGACACCGATAGAAGAACTCGTGCCCATGTTCCCATCTATACATAGGCAACACTCCTTCCTAAGCGTGGACGCACGCATCAACCTCCCTAATGTTATCACTATCCAATTCTTAACTCCCCAAAAAGCATCGATGGTGGTAGAGGATGCAATGCATCTCGAGCATAGCAAACCATCAACGATGAAATACGAAGGCTGGCTCAAGCTCACGTTGAGGCGAGGAAGACGACGAAAACTGCATCACATTGAGATGAGGACGATCCGACCTAGCGTGATCTGACCGCCATCGACTATAGTGCCTGGAGCTAGTGCTGCAGCCGCCTTCGCCACAGCTTGTTGACCACTTGAGTGTCTGAAGAACGAAGCGCCATCAGTGAAGCATGTGGTCCGTACGACGTCTGCACGTCGGACAGGTCGAGGACCAGGGTGCTTTTGAAGTGCGGTTGAGATTGGGACTTCTTCTTCCATGGTGGATGGATGTGAATCATGCTAAGTTAGTCCATAGTTTTCTTTAACTATTGCTATTGAAGGGGACAACTACAAAGATATTTTTTTTACCTTCCCTGAAGAGAAATTGGGAATGTTGTTACCTTATCGGCGAGCCTAGAATATTGGTTCGACGCATAGGTCTCACAAAATTATTACTTTGCGATGTAATCAATAGCGGGATTCGCAACATGATGGAACCAACCAACCTTTCGATGTTATCCTTCACACGAGTCCCTTTCAATTGCAATTAATATTTTATTGGCTATAAAGAGTTTGGACATAGGAATACCTACTTGCCACCAACCTCCACTGTTTTCCTTCACACGAGTTTCTTCCAGTTGCATGCGTAATACACGACAAATATTAATATTTTATTGAATAAAGAGTTTGACCATGGGGAACACCTACTTGCTCCGATTCCGGACAAAATTATTCGGCACCGGTTGAACAAGCGTGGGACATGAATGAACGTGACACCGAGAAGAACACACGATGTGGAAAGAATTAGGGGACCTCGTTGAAGTGAGAGACAGATAAAGACATGGAGAGAGGTCGAACACGGACATAAAAGCTTGCCGAAACGAAAAATCGACGTTCGATGCAGACTAGCTGGCGTTCAAACCCCGTGAAGTTCTCATATTTGGAAGGCGAGATTCACAAATTCTAGCACTAGACCTCATGGTCGCACGGAACGAACCGAGCCGAAACGTGCACGGACCTGCCCGACCGGCGTCCGGCTGCGGCGCTGCGCAGTGCCAGTGCGCCCATCTCCTCCTCCTCCGTCCACGTCATCCCGTGATGGCAGGAAAGGAAACGAATGTGGCGACTCCGAGGCTGATGGACGCGACGCCCTTCCGCCACGTGTTCGAGCGCAGAGAGACACTTGGCCGGCTGGCTCGCCCCGGTATGCCCAACCTGGAAACTCCTCCTCCTGTGATGCTCCTCATCACTCGCGTTCGTCAGTCACTGAACCCTGCCGCGTTCTAAAACTTTCTGATTCTGTCCCCTCCCCCCTCCTGCTCCGCCCGCCGCATTCATTTCCTGCCCCCAAATCCAATCACCCAAACCCTCGTCTCCCACCCGCCGCCGCCTCCCCCCGCTGATCAACCCACGCGGATTCGCCGCGACCCGTCCCGCGCCGCCGCCGTTTCGGTTCTGGGCGGGGGTTGGGGAGCCGAGGTCCGGAGGGTTTTTTCAATCTCGCCGGGGTTGGGGGAATCGCGGAGCCGGGTTCGCGCCGTCGTCGGGGAGGAGCGTTAGGGGGAGGACGGGGCGATGGGCAGGAGGTGCAAGCAGGTCGCCGATGACATCGCCGAGGAGTTCTGCTTCGTCTGCAAGGACGGCGGCGACCTCCGCGTCTGCGACTTCAAGTAAGCCCCTCCCGCCTCGACGCTTTTTTTCTTTTCCTTTTCACCGCGGGTTGGTTATTTGCGGCAATCTGCGTGCGTGCTTTCTGGCGCTCGGCGATGGGACGGGAGCCCTGTTGCTTCTCCCCCTTTTTTTTTCCCCCACGGAAAGAGACAGTTAATACATTGCTGATCACACTCACGAGCTTGACAGTCCTCCTTGCTGCAAATGTCTCTCGGTCGAGCGACTCAACTGTGTTCTCGTAACAGGATATAACCCAATGAGGGCCTGTGTCATCATCAATGCCCCTTCCTTTTGTGCACGCAGCCGTAACATGATAACCATCTCTCCTGGGCGGTTTTCTGTCGCTGCCTGCTTTTCTGTTGGTGAAAAAATACAGGCCTGTTTCTGTAGTGGTTAGGTAGATGATGATGCAACAGTGATGCATGGTGAATGCAGTCTGATTCGTAGTGTCTGTGGTTGGGATGGAGACATCTTCTGGATCATCTTCAGTCTGAATGTTGGCGAGAATTTCACTGAATATTGCCTTGTGATGCCTTTCAGGAACTGCCTCAAGGCTTACCATCCGCGCTGCGTGGGGAAGGATGACGACTTCCTTAGTTCCAATGACCAATTCAACTGTGGTGAGCATTTTTTTGCTTTACTGTTCCTAGTTTTTGTACCATGCATGGCTGCTCTGGGAATCGGCACTACATTGGTGCACTTGTTATGTTGCGTGCTCAATTTCAGTTACTCGTTCCCCTGTCATGGCCAAGAACCCTAGATCATATCCTGCATTTGTGAAATCCCTGCTGTTTTTGCTCCTCTCTTTTTCTTTCATGTATGTTCCTCTCCTTTTCCTTCCATGTAAAAAAAAGAGAAAAACTGGTGAATGCTTAACCTTTCATAATATATGCTTTATCCTTGTTCGAGCGCTGCAATATCTCAACCTAGAAACTTTGTGTGGATAGCGGCCCTGCATTTTTTGTCTGATGTAGGCATAAGAAAAAAAATATGTTACGCCTACATCACACACACTTTACTTCATTGAAATGGCTCTTTTAATTTCTGTCTCGTAAAATAATGATACTGGTTCTCACGGCTAATATTTGCTATTTACAGATTGGCACATATGTGCTATTTGCAAAAGGAATTCACAATATGAATGCTTGTGTTGTCCAAGTTCCTCTACTTGTGAAGACTGCCTTGGAAAAGTTGAGTTTGTCCAACTGAAGCAAGGCAAAGGATTCTGCAGCAGCTGCTTAAATATGGCAATAGTGACCGAGAAAAATGCTGATCATGAAGAGGTAACTACATGCATATGGGATATGGCCATATGCACTTCCCCCAGCCCTTTTTTGTATTACAGTAACTAGCTTCCGTTTTCATTTAGCATGCCTTGCCTTTCAAATTTATCTGTATGTTGTCCCCTTGTACTAGTGTTGGATCTCTTGGTAGATAAAACTATTATCTACTAACAAAAATGCTAGTTTACCCACTCAATATGTTTTTTCCCTTTGTCTTTTCTGACAAGAGTTCATGTGCATCTCCAGGCAAGGGTTGTTTTCGCAGGCACTTCGGAGAACTATGAAGTATTGTTTAAAGATTACTGGGAAGTAATGAAAGGAAAAGATCGTTTCACATTACTCGACTTGCAAGCAGCGAGTATTAATCTTAAAAGAAGCCTGAACTGTAAAGAAGGTAAGGATCCAGATGAGTATCAGAAGACAGATGGAAAGTCATTACGTGACAATGATGATGCTGGGCAAACATTTCTGCTTGACACAACGGACAAACCAAGTGAAGTGCAAGCACCACTGAAGAGAAAGAAGTCAAATAAAAAAACATATGTTGACTGGGCTTCAAAAGAGCTAACTGAGTTCCTAGTCTGTATTGGTAAGTATTCAACCAAGCCTCTTGACCATTACAGAGTTACTGGAGTTGTCAAGGAGTACATCCAAGAGAATCTACAAGATAAGAAGAAGAAAAAATCTGTTGAATGTGATGCTAATCTGCATTCTTTATTTAGTAAAAAGAAACTGAAGTACAACATGATCCATAGCCTGCTGGAAACACATCTCGCTGTAAATGCCATTTCAGAGGATGAAAGTGATGGATTTGAGGATGACTATGGTTCAACGCTGAAAAAGAAGCCTCGGAATAGTTTGGAGCCAAAAATTCTTAAGAAGGTTTCAGAAATAAACAAGAGATGTCTTGCCGCTCTCAATCAGAATAACTTGAATTTAATTTATATGAGAAGAACTTTAGTTGTCAAACTTCTGAGTGAGCTAGACACATTTCAACAGAAAGTTGTTGGCTGTTTGGTTAGAGTGAAGAATGATTGCAAGAGTTATACTTATCAGATGACTAAGAAACATTACCAGGTTGGCCTAGTTACAGGTATTGTCCAATTTCAAGCATTCGTCTTCTGAAGCTTTCTGTAGTTTATTTGTCAAGCATGCTCAGCCCCAGCGTACTTGTAGTTTTAGACTGAAAGCCCAAATCATGCTTATTTACGTTATTAACTGGCAAATGAAAACATTTATGCATGTAAAAAGGGCTAACTATGCAAGCTCGATGTCTCAATACATGAGGTCTATCTGCATTCTGCTGTTTTTTTTTTCATTCTAAGAAAGGGAAGCAATTTTCACATGTGCTTGTGGAAACATCCATAACAGGCATCAAGAAATCTTCAGAAGAATACATGGTTAAGGATATACGTACAAATATTATACATACAGATATTCTTTTATGTGTTTCAAATATGTGTGATGATGTCAAGATCTCAATGCTGTCAGAAGAGAACTTTGAGGAGGTATGGTTCATTTATACCCCAATAATATTTACGCTAGTGAGTACCGCTGGAAAATGTAGCGAGTGCGGACATTGTTTTTAACTATCCGCCTAGTGAATTGATTCTTCTTTTATTCTTGATAACAGGATGAGTGCAATGATCTTCTTCTGTCGGCCAAGAAAGATCTCTTCAAAAGGCCTACTGTTGTAAGTTCAGCTCTTGTGAAGTTTTCTTTTTTAAACTGTAATGTTTGGCCGTGAGATATACTGGGTGCACCCAACATACAATATTGTTTTGTTGGATACAATTTCTGTTCGACATACATTGCTTTAGTGGATCTGGATTACCAGTACCAATGTAATATATTGTAGAACCGGATAAAATTAGCAATTATGAAATAATATTTGAGACAGATCTACCCATATGATTTTGGTGGAATGAAATCCAATCTGAATATTAACATTCACTATTACATTCTTGGTAAAATTTAGACTCCACGTCTCCCAGGGTATCACTCTTTGATTGGTGGCGGTAATGTAGCAAGTGCACATGAGACCGGACAGCAAATATTTGGTGACGTATAAGCCAGCTTGGTTATTTGTGCCTGTTAGTTTCTAATATATAATATATTGTAGAACAGGATAAAATTGGCAATTATGACATAATTTTTGAGACAGATCTACCCATATGATTTTGGTGAAATGAAATCCAATCTGAATATTAACGTTCACTATTACATTCTTTGTAAAATTTAGACTCCATGTCTCCCAGGGTATCACTCTCTGATTGGAGACTGTAATGTAGCAAGTGCGCATGAGACCGGACAGCAACTATTTTGGTGCCGTATAAGCCAGCTTATTTATTTGTGCTTGTTTGTTTCTAAAATATTGAAAATGTTTAAAAGATTTATTCAGGGTACCTTTTAAGTGTCATTCAGCCTCTTGTTTTACTTAAGCTCCTAACGTGCATATGTCAAGCTCTTCTCTTGATTCTCTGAGTTTGTGCTTTTGACAGGCTGAGTTTGAGGAAAAAGAGGCAATTGTACATGCAGACATAGTCAATCATGTAAGCGCACTCTGATGACCTTAATTTTGAACATTATTGTGCTAAATTTTGAATGAAAATACATGTAACGGGAAAATCTTTATAACTAATTTGTTATCTGAAGAAATTTAGAAAGAGGCCAAGTGATTATAATTCTTTTTGAATGAAACAGTGGATGCTTCAGCAAAAGATTCTTTATATGCTCTCTCAAGTCTTAACTCTCAGCCGCATAACAACCTTAGCTTGTGTTTGAACTTGTATATATTTAGTTGTTTTGCCTTTATCTTAGTTTGAGTATTTGACGTGTTCTGGTATTGTAAATTTAGGGTAGACCGTGCAAGTCAGTCGGTCTGGACTGATTTTTCGAAGCCCGAGCAGTTTAGGCCTTTTCCGAACCCTGATATAAAGTAAAATAAAATATTGTATTGAGAAGATATGCAATATTTTCCCTGAAAAATAAACAAATAATATAATGGTTGACCTGACATTCATATCATTTTCGCTGAGAAGATCAGGCTTTAGGTTTGGCACTCGACATGACTCCTCTAGTCAGGAGGTAGAATATCATCTCTTTTAAGTTGGCTGGATTTAATGGCATACATTTGATGGGGTTATTAGATTGTCCCCACCAGTCCTCAAAAGGAAGATTATTAGATTTTAAGCTGTATATGCTAGCTTCCTTGCATGCTAAATTTCTTACGTTTCTTAGAGATAGATACCATATGAAGCCCGAAAAATTCCTGGTACTCGTATCAAATCGAACACTCCCTACTAACATATATTGTTCCTTGCTCAATATCTTTATGCTCGTTATGCTTCTCTACATTGATTGACGAAGTTGGCATTTTGTTCAGTGGATTGATAGAGAGCTTATAACCTTGGAAAATGGTTTGAGGAAAGCGCATGAGAAAGGGTGGCGCCAAGAATATCCTTTATTACAGATTGACTGTAATGATCATGCATCAGTAACTAACCATGCTTGTGATTTATAGATTTGTCTTTCTTTTTCTTATTATTTACTATTGCTTAGCAAGCCTATGACTTAAAGCACAGGAAAGAAACTTTATTTGGTTCTTTTTCCTTAATTCTTTTTTTACAATGCATGACCTAAGTTGTCAAAAAAAAACTTCTGAGCACACCAGCTGAAAGACAGCGCCGTCTTGAAGAGATCCCAGAAGTTACTCCAGATGCAGAAGGGCAGAGTAAAGAAACTGAAAATGAATCAGCAGCAAGTGACCTTTTTCAAGGAAATCAAGGTACAGACATTTGAAACTTTGATTCTTAATTATATAACAGTTTTTTCTCTTCCATTCTATATGTTTACATTCATGAAAGTTTTAAATTCCAACCTCTTAGCCGATTCTTTTGGATTTTTTTAGCTGTTAGTTATACGGTCAACAACTATTTGATTTTGCCAGTGCACAATTCTTCTGTGAAGCTGCATCATAAGTCTGATTTTTTTAAGTTTAGCATGCGATTATATTTACCCTTTAGAAGCTAGTTATTTATCAAATGAGAATTATTTGTCCTGGGACATTGTGGTTTGCCATTTACAAGTAGCCAAGTTATTGCAACATATTGCCGAGATGAGCGACTTTTGAGTGGACATGACCAATACCGACCAAATATCTGAATTTATGTGTGTGGCTGTGAATGCATATAGTATGTTTATGGATTTGTATGATGGATATGGCCAGGCACCAGTCTTTGAAAACCCGCTGTAAGTATAAGCCTTCTTTTCTTTTTCATTTGAGGGGATACAAACCTTCTTAGGTTCACATCCACAATTCAGTGCTCACATCCACAATTCCACATTACCCAGAACTGGAATGCAGTAGTGTAGTTTATCTTAGACGACTCGTCTGTTAGTTGGTCTGGAGTTGTTTACCATTGAATCTGGTTCTGTTCTAAACTCTTCCTGGACTGTTGTCACTAAACGTGTTCACTTGTTTGCTACAATAGTCATGGTTATTAAAGTGTATCTTATTTAGGTTCAACTGTCAAGTAACTTATCTGCGCAGAGGTGTTTCCAAGATCCCCATGAAGGCGCCCTACTTCAGTTCTTCTATGATCCTCTTGAAATACTAAACCTTTATGTGAAAACGTATCTGACACCTATTTTGTAATGTGGTGGATGCAGAACATGTACCTGTGTGTTGGAAGTATGATTAAGCACAGCTCTTATGTTTCAAAACTTGTGCTCATTTTTCTTAAATATTTAGAATTTATGTTTTTGTTGTATAAAATTATAAATATCTAGTTTACTGGACTTGTTTACCAGCCATCATGGAATAAGTTGATTGAACAACTTACGTTTACATTGGCCACTGCCTTTTGGCACCTAAGTTTTTTCTTCTTTTTTGTGAAAACATCAAAATTCTCTTTGATGTTTCAATGCATTGCTAGAAAATAGCAAAGGAGCAAGGTTCATGTACATGCTTTGGTATTGGCCAACCCTGCACACGCAACTATCCTAACTGCCAATGGCAGGGAGAAGCCAAATTCCTGCGACACCCGCCATTTCTTGACATAGATAGTAACCAACTGACCTGTTCAATTGCATGCCTGGATGTTAAAATACCTATCTTCTGTATTTTAAAAATTGCATGTTACCTTCTGAAACAACTTCTTTAACACCACTTATAAATGCACGGTGACTTCGTGAGTGCTATCAAGAGACATTTGGGCATGTTTGGTTCATTGGCTGCCCTTGCTTAGCTAGGATAGTGTTAACTAGTCGATTTGAGCTAGAGCCTGTAGAAGCAAAACTGGATTTTTCGTTGCAACCTGCGACATGGCCTATGGCTTCTCGTACGAAAACAAGCATGGAACAGTGCATGGTGGATCACAAATCAGAACGAGGAAGTTAAGCTGCGGGTGCACTACGAGACCACGCACAAGTATTTGCATCTGTTCGTTTGCCGACGCGGGCGAGGCAAATCGGCTCTCCTCCGTGAGCAAGGATTTTGCAGAGGTTGGAGACTAAATTGCCATCAAAAGCTAGGTTCTCTTGTCTATTCCAATGACTATCCTTGCCCAACTTGGATAGTTAATTCTTGCCTCATATCCAAACGCTCCTTTGAAGTCCTAGAAGAAACCAGGGAAAAGTTTTTGCTACCTCTATCAGCCGAGACCATTAAAACCTCAAGTCCGTAAGACTCATCTGCACCGGGAGGCGCTCCCTACGGAACCCCTGTAGCACCTGCTCTTGAAACTAATCTTTCATAGGAGTGGCCAACACACAAATTTAGTATGTACACGTGGTTACCAATTCTTGACACGACAATAGTGTATAATATTGGCAATAGTGCACCAATTCATGCAGGTAGCAATAAGGCCTAAACTGCTTGATTGAAAACCATTTTAGCTGTTGAGGCCTACATGCTTAGGTTGGGGTCGAACAAAAAAATAATCTGGGAAGGGTCAGGCAATATATGGCAATCTCGAGAATCATTGAAATTTAGCTGTTGAAGCCTAAATAGTTTGTTCAATCAATATCTTAGCTACCTCTAGGTGATCAAACTCAAGTATGGTCCGATTTTCTTAGATTCTCAAGCTTTGTCAAATAAGGAAATAAATCATGATGAAACTGTAGTATAGCCTCAGGTCACAATTTCTGCTGCAATTTGACTGGAGCAACTGGACAACCTTGATGATATCCTAGAAAGTTCAGTTTTAATGACGGCATAACTTTCTATTCGGTAGGTAGGTTTGGGCTGGATTGGCTTGATATGCTGTTGATGTTTTGCATCTTGTATTCTGGCCTTATGACCACTCGTAACACAGATCAGATGCTTCGTATCCAACACCGGGTCGTGCATATATTGGCATATTAAAATAAGCAGTGAATCCTAATTTTAAGCGAATCGGTATCGTGTGAACAAATTTGTCGCTAGATTCCTTTCCAAATTTTGTGTTTCCTTATTATGTTTGGTTTAGATACTACATTATATTCAGAACAAGTATATGATTATCTGCATTGTTGCAATATGTTTACAATTTTATAATCTGGATCCAACATAAATGATGGTCCAGATTTCTTTCCAGTTTCATGTTTTTGTATGCTGTCCTTCTTAGGTTAAATACCTTGTATGCATTATTTTAAGTTAGTTAACCCACACATTACAATATATTTTTAGAAGTGCAACGCTATAACCTGGGCTTACCATATCTGATGGTTTAAATATTTTCTGTATTCACTCCGCTAGCCCCTTAGGGTGGATGTGAGAGCACCTTTAAACATTGTTTTTAGTAATATAGTGGATTACTCATTTGCTAATGCTGGACCATTGCAGGTAGCAGACGGAATATTGCTGCTTGCTTGAAGGATGCGGAAGAAATATCTAAAGGTTTGCTTGTATTACCTGTTTTAGATTTAGTTCAAGTATGCTCAGTGTGTAGATATTTTTGTATTCACCCCGCTAGCCCCTTAGGGTGGATGTGAGAGCACCTTTAACATTTTTTTTAGTAACATTGTGGATAATCATTTGCTAACGTTGGGCTGCAGGTAGCAGACAGAATATTGCTGCTTGCTTGAAGGATGCGGAAGTAATATCCAAAGGTTTGCTCATCTTACCTGTTTTAGATTTAGTTCAAGTCTGCAAAGGCAAGTGAGACAGCAACCATGTTTGCACTAGAAGCTGAGGAACTCTGATAAAAATCAGATCTTATCCATAATTTTGAAATGAATGCAATTTAGTCTATAAGTAATAGAAACATCGGGTAGGTAGCAAGTCTGCATCGAACCATTGTTATTTTTGACGAAAAGCTACTTTTCATTCATTAAGAGAAATGCAGATCCATGAAAGGAATACAGGGATAGGGTGAGTACAACCGATCCGGACCTAAGGGCATCTTTGTTTGGGCTGGCTGTGGCAGGGAAACCTGCTGTTCTGAGATTTAGTCTTTGGCAACTTACGAATTGTCTGAAACACCCTTGGAGTCATAAGAACTTTTATTTTCTGATTTACATGTAATAAATAACATGTCCATACCATTGCGATTAAATATCCATCACGAATGTAGAATTATCCAAAATACATATCCTTTACATTATACTAACACAAATAATTCTAATGTCCTCTACATTGAAAAATGCGTTAGCAATGTCACGTGTTTCTCGTGTGTAGTGCGCCCGGAGCATGATCACCGGGCAAGGTTATTGCTTGCCTTTGGACCTTAGGGATGTAATTCTCATCTGTATCACATCGATTAAACTGCTTATCATGAAGTTGGAGTCTCCGATGAAATTGTGAATCGTAATCCAAGCTAGTTTAATTCTCTTATGTGTAACCAAGCGTAAGAAGGGATACCCTTCAATACGTGTCAGTCACCACTTATTTTTCAAGACACCAAAATTGCGCTCAATAGAATTTCGAAGCGATGAGTGCGCATAGTTGAAATTTCTTCCTTTTCTGTTGGTAGCCCTTCTTGACGGAAATCTATTAAATGGTACGTATTGTTTTTATAAGGTGCTAGGAACCCCTTTCTATTTGGATAACCAGAATCAACAAGATAATATGTACCTGAGCACACGGAAAAACATATGAAATATGAAAACACCAATGCATAGAGTATTACCATCAGGAGGGGTTGGGAACTGAAGTGGATACTTCTCAATGCTGCGTTGCAGAATCCGTATATCATGTGCCGAACCAGGCCATCCGGCAACAGCAATGTCAATGTGAGATCAAAGTCACATATCGCTAGCAGATTTTGTGATGTGTAACCATGTCTTCCAGTGTGGTTAACAACTTCATCTGCCGGAATTTCAACAGGAATGTGCGAGCCATCTATGGCGCCAATGCCACCTTTGAAATGAGGCCAGAAGCATGGATCCTGAACTCTTGGATGCACATCCGTGAAATTTCGATCCACTAGTTTTATGTTACTTTATCCAATCTGTACAAACATTTCAATACCATCTAGAACTTTCTGTGAATTGTCTCAAGAGGCCGACTGAAATGGTTCTCAACTTGGGTAAATGATTGTGGTCCTCCAACCATCCATAGACCTTAGGCTAAGATGTTGAGTACAGCCTCTGAGTGTCACCCATGTCCAGTTGGCAACTGAAATAGGGCTGGGTTTGTGAGCTTAACCTGCAAAGAAAATGATATAGGAAATGGATTTGAACCTTTTGGGGTAGCCTAGCAGCATTGGAGGTCTTATGTTCCTTCCGTGACCATTTCCTTTTGGGGTAGCCTAGCAGCATTGGAGGTCTTATGTTCCTTCTGTGCCCATTTCCAAGACTGCTCAATCCGACCTCATCCACTTGAAAATTAGGTAAAGGCTTCTGATTTCTTTAGTTGAGTAAAGCAAGAGAAACCGCTTATATATTGGAAACATGTATTCGACCAAAAATATCATATTCTTGTTTTGACAAAGAGAGGATGTCATAGGGGCACACTCATGCCACACAATGAGTCACAGGCCAAACCAAGTTAGCCCAATATAACAGGAGAGATTGCTCTACCTTAATGGCGCCTTCACCATGTCATCTGGTAGAAATGCACAGACCCTGCTCATCCTCCTTCTCTTGAGAGTTGTACAACAATGGCGGCTCTCTTCGTGAATGACTGGCACCAGCAGTAGCATGTTGAGCTCATTATCCTCTTCATCTCCTTCATTGCGATCTTCTCCTTCCTCTCGTCCTGGCTGAGGAGACAAGACCTAGTTGACTTATTTCAGTTAGACACAAAACATATACTTTTTTTTACTCTTGTAGAACTGCACAAAAACCACATGTTTCATTAACTTTATCAAAGGAACTACGGTTCACATCCCCCCCTCGCTGTTACAGAAAATCGTACTCCTGCCAGAGCCAACATACCTGGCATGTGGGGCCCACACCATGCACTCATTTTTCTCTCCACATTACTAGATTTGCAATGTATCTTCTTGCTTCTACCTGTTTGTATCTGTATAACATAGAATGCGGCACAATTAGACCTTTGGAACATAACATTTGGTGTATTTGGTGAATTGATGTGGGCCGTATTCATGGTAAACACGTAGTTGGAGAAAGGATCACTTACCAAGGGTTTAGTATTGCCAAGTTCTCGTAATGAGAAAAGAATTCCATGACCAGTTTGAACAGGCTAAAATGTTCTATTTTTTTCCTTTGAGAATGCTTAAAAGATTTGCGCTTGTTTCATTGATAGAGCAATATGTATCCTTACAAGCTTACTTGTTCTGGGTACAATGTTCCCTGCGGTAAAGAAGCTAGCCTATGGCATCTGGAACAACAATCCTCAGATCAGCGTAACTTGAGAACTTTCATGTTTTCTTTTTAATTTGGTCGGATTATCGGATTCAGTCCGTGCTGAATTTATTGAGTACTTTTTGTAATTCTTTGGAGCATTTTTTTCTCTAAAAGTAACCATGTGCAGATATCCTATTATCAATAGACACATAAATTAGATCTTTTTTGTGTTACGTGCCATTTTATTTTCCACTTAACGTCCACCTTGTAGATTGTTTGCATGTTTTAGCCATGCCTTCCCCTTCGAGTAATGTTGCTATCTGCACCTCTACCTTTTCCCCTAAAATAGTTCGTATTGTGAGCTTTAAGCTGTCAACGTTAGATAGAACTAATGGTACGTAGGTATAATCTCTTTATAATACTATAAGGCTGACTTACCTTCTTTCCTCCAGATGCAGGAAAGCAGTTACCTGTTTCTCTGAAAGTCATCATAGGTGAACCACGAAAAGGTTTGTTTCAGTAATCATTTATGATGTGTTGGTAGCTAATGCTTAGAAGAATATTTATTTGTTTTTTTTTCCTTTGATTGTCTTGTATTTGGTAGGCTCCCTGTTTCCAATAAATAAACACTAGTTGTTTGTACTGGATGGAATTGATTGCAGATTTTTTCTGTTTCTCTTCTTAACTAAGACCTGCTTACTTTCTTGTCTCCAGATGCAATAGAACAATTGGATGATTCTTTGAAAGTTGTTGTCGATGAATCACAAGAAGGTTTGTCTGTAGTACTCAGTTATGGTGTTTTTTGGGTAGCCAATGTTTACCCCCTAGTTTTTTTTTTCTGTTGCCTCTTTAGGCTTGTAAATACACTGTAAATACTCTCCTGGCTTTTCAAGGAAAAGAAGCGCAAGCCCTTGCGTTTTCTCAAAAAAAAAAAATGTTTACAAGAACAATGGCCTTATTTTTCCTCCATTTGTCTTCTAGGTTTGTGCCGATTTTCCAAGGTGCACTTCATGAGTTGTTTCATATTGTTGGAGTTGCATTTGTTGTTACCATGTTTTCTCCCTTAGGGTTCCTTTCCATGTATATATTTGCTACCTCTTGCTTTTCTACCTTAAAATAGTTCATTGCTTATGTCTTTACTTATTGCGATTAGATGAAACTTTTTAACATAAAAGACCTACTTGCCTTTCTTTTCTCAGGTGTAACACAGCAAGTAGTTGATCCTTCGGAAGTCGGTATAGATGAATCACAAGAAGGTTTGTATTTGGTAATCAAATATGGGTTTTTTGGTAGCTCATGTTTAAAGAAACAGCTACACCCTTCTTTTCCTTTGTTTATCTTACATTTTTAGTTGTTGACTAACTGCCATCTATGGGCTACTTACATTCTTCTGTCTGTGTCCAGGTGCATCTTTGCGACATGATGCTGCTTGTGAAGTTGCTTTTGGAGGTAATCTACAGCGATCCTTTCTTTCCTCACTTGCATCTTTTGAATTGTTAGTTTTCATTGCCAAGTATATATTCTTATGGAGTAGGCTGTGAGCAAATCTGTCTATACTTCAATGCTGCTATCTGCAAGTGAAGTTGCAAATCAGTACTGGTTTGGTGCTAAGAGAAATAAATTACGAAGTACTTATTCCGTTCACTAATGTAAGACATTTTACCTATTTCAATATTGACTACATACATACTAAAATGAGGGAACATACATACTAAATTGCGTCTAGATACATACGAATAAAGAGAAAGCTAAAAGGTCTTATATTAATGAACGTAGGGAGTACTTAAATTTTGGAATCGTAAGGGACAAATGCTACTATGCTGCACATACCACCTTTTTTAGCTGCTACTTCAACGCGTGAGGAGTTAGCATTATATATGTCCCCTTAAAGATATTTCTAGTTAATGGTGCAAAGAAAAACTACATTACAAGATAGTGCATCTCAACAATGGCACTACTTTCTTGTGCTTAACATGCTGATATAATGTGTATAGATTATATATTCACATGTGAATGTAGTTTATGAGCTTCTGCATTGGTGGTCATGTCTGCTATGAGCTGTCCTCTGGTTGTACTCTTATTTATCTTCTTTCATGAATATTGATTTATTGATTGCATGCAATAGCTATTGTTCGATTTGGATCTTTATCTATCCATGTTAATCCACGCAGCTGGCGGTAAAGCGCTCTGTAATGGTGGCACTCCTGGTCCTGGAATGTATACTCCACTGCACAACTGTCAAGGTTTCCTACTCACCCCTCTTGCGAACTATAGTCCGTTAACTTTCTGGGTTTTTTTTTTTTGCTTCATGTTGAGATCCATTTTTCATCAGTTTTTAGGTTCGGGCCCATTTATAATGCAAGTATAATTAGATGGTGGTGCAATATGAAAAGAATAATTTTCATTTAGCTTGCAGTTTACCTGTTCGTTATACACGATTTACTCTTCGGGTTGATCAACCCCACCATATAATGCATTGAAATACTATGCTTAAACCTGTAACAATTATTGCTTGTTTACATGTTTCCCCTTCTCCAATAAAAATAATATTGTGAAGTTAACGCAGATGGTGGCACAACTCAAGTCAATAATATAGAGAATGGTAAGGATGAAAACGATTCTAGGCATCACATTGGTGGTGACAAAGAGGTCATCAATCTGGACAGCGATGACGATGAGGATCTTCACATGGAGCAGCGTGAGCCAGAACGAGCAACACGTGGTGCACCTGAAGCCACGAACGGGGTCACTGCACATACACATCATGCTCTAGAAGCGGTCCATCGGCAGTATACACATCATGCTGCTGAAATCTCCAATGGGATTGATGTGCATGCATCTGATGCCCTGGAAGCCGTCAATGGGGTCACGGTACCTACGGTCTGTGCCCCTGAAAATCTTGATGGAATCACCACGCCTGCACACAGTACATCAGGACCCATGACTGAGGTTGTGGCGCCTGCCCCCATAAACATGAATGGGGCCACCGAGTCTATAAAGATGTGGCATTACATTGATCCTACGGGACAAGAACAAGGACCACACACAATGGATGAAATGCGGAAGTGGCAGGTACTCGGCTACTTTGATCTGGACTTCCGCGTGTGGAGAACAGGGCAGTCATGGAGGAAAGCCATCAAGCTTGTAGATGCCATGCGGATGACGTTCTAGTGCGGCGGACCCGTTGAATCGCAAAACCTCATGGAGGAAAGAGTATAATTTTGTTCGTTGCTTTGCGCAACTATAACTGAACCGGGGATCAGTGAAGTTAAAGTTACTGCAGATGTTTAGTGGGTAGGAGATGGTCTTACCGTCTTAGAGTGGATTCCTCTCTTGTTCTTTTTTATCTTTTATTACTGTACAGCAAACTCTTTGCTCCTCTCAATCTTCAGAAGGTAGTCATTTTAGCAGATCTGGTGTCAATATCACATCAACGAAACACATCTGTTAACTCAGATAGCATTGAGATTCTGTTTTGTCTTGCCAGTGTAGATTGGATCTTGATAGCAACAATTAGGGCCTATTTGCTCGCACTTTGCTGAATCAATCTCCAGTAAAAGTTCTTTTTAAACAGGTAAAGTTCTTTTCCTTTCTAGGGTTATCACACTCTTCATGCATCTCTATGTTCTATTTTCTTTCCACATTTGCAACAACTTATTATGGCTGGAGATACCTTGCCAAAGTTAGTTTTGACCAAGTGTTTTCCACAGCGCAGCCCTGTTTTAATATAACATGCCTATGTTCTATGTATCGTTTGCTTTGAACAAAATAAAATCTTTAGAGTACCTGGATTTCCGCTTCAAATTGTGATTAGACAGTATATAGATAGTGCGCGGCTAGTTATGCCCATGCTTGTGCTGACATACGGTGGCTTTAAGTTATCACTGCAAAACAATGCTGAGAAAGCGACATGGCATCCCTTTGCCATCCGATAAGCATCCATCAGGCGCCCATTCCAGCCCATCCGAAGAAAAGGCTGCGACTTTCAGAAGATGATTATCGCTATAAAGTTTTGGAGGATTCTCTTTTAGCAACTAGGCTTATCATAAAGCCGGAAAACATCCAAATCATCGTCTGTAGATCGAGTCCAGCATCTTACCAATAAGTTGTAGTTTCATGTACTTCAATCAAGTATACATTTTCCAACTAGTTTTCTCTATTTAGTTCATCGTATGGCGGAGGTTCGTTCTAGCCTTGTGTGGGCATGATCCACTTGTGTCACTGTTATCTGGATACTGTGACGGTATTAATGGTCAGAATGATGTCCATCTTCCTGAACAACTGCCTCGACAGCTCCCCAAACACCTGATTAAGCTAACATAATCTCAAATGGAAGAAACAACTATTTTATGTACCTTGCACGAGTTGCCCAAGTTGTTCGTCCGATCTAGGATTCAGACGGACAGGTACGGTGCCGTACTGCCTTCGTTCGCCCGCCGCTCCTACTGCTAGGGATTGAAGCCGGTCGACCAATGAACCGATGCACCGGGCCTCCAGCGAATCATGGTTCATATAAGGAATTGGGGAGGCAATCGTGATGCTGTGTCTAAGACTCTGAGTCACGGACCAGCGCGAAGATGCGGGTCTTCTCGACGGAAGACAACTCGGCGAGTTGTGTGTGCCAAGACGCCACCGGCACTGATCCGCACCCTACGCGCGCTCCCCTACATGTCCAAGCAGGAGCGCCCTGTCATAGTGGTGGCGTCGGAGCAGCCTGCCATGCCCAGCGCGCGAGTTCCCAAGGTGGCCGCCTTTGTATCTTATTTTTCATCTTAATGGCAAGCATAATCTCTTTTGAAAGATAAGATTGAACAATAGTGATTTGCTGTCCAGAAAACATATTCCTAAGCTTCACTGCGAAAAATGTTAAAAATCACAAAAGAGGAATTTTTACCTGATATTTTATGACAGCATTATTAAGATATTAATACACATTTCATTAGTTCAAAGTTTTCTGATTTGAGCAACTTAAGTGCCTCTGAAAATTCACTCTTTTTGGGCTGTCCAGTTTTTGACATATTCTGTCTTTATTTTGCATTACTCTCATTACTTGTGTTTTGTGTGGTTCTATTGATCAAAGAGCAATGCACAACCATAGTAATATTAGCTAATGTTTAGAATCAACTCATGATATGTCTTTGCTGTACCAATGGAGATTTAATTTATGGAGACACTAACCCCTCTAATCAAGTTTTATGATAAGTTATGTGTGAAGAGAACTTTCAAGTGAAAGAGTTGAGTGTGATAAACAAAGATTAAGAGGGACAAACACTCAAGCTTGGGGATGTCACCCCTAGGATCACCCTACATATATCAAGTAAGTACAAGAATTTAAGCTTGGGGATGCCAAGCCACCTCACTCCAACCAACTTGATACCGAGTAAGTAAGCCTAGCTATATGGCTATAGAGAAAACACTTTACGGGAGGCAACCCGGTTGTTTTTATTTTCGATTTTCTTTATGTCCTCTTGCTGTAACAAAAGACTTAGTTTTTAGTTTAGTTTCTGAAATCTTTAATAAAGTGCCAAGCTTTACCCATTTTGGTTTGAAGAAGTTGTTATTTTGCATGCGGAGATTTCATTACAGCACTAGTCTGTGCATGGTTTGATTTTTAATTCTTATTCTGTAACTCCGAATGAGCTGATATTTTTACTGTAACTGAAACTTTTCATCGTATGTATGAATGAAATTTTTCAGAATTTTTAGACATGTTTAAGTCAGGTATAAAAATACGTTTTGCTGCTACTGTTTTTCTGGACAGATTCTGTCCCATATTGTTTTATGCTTGTTTTGAACTTTTAAGTTGAATATTTTTGATCCAATTGAGTTTATGAGTAGGCATACAACATTATACACTTTCTATACATTCATATGTATTTTATTCTATGGATTATATGCAGTAAGAAACCTATTTATTTATCTCTACTAACGTCACCCCACAGAAAAGAAATGGGAGAAACAGTGTTTTGAAGTTTTTTCACAGGAATTGGAAGAGATGCACCATGAGTTATCCAAGGATGGTGAAAGCCATAAGCTTGGGGATGTGAAGACAACCCCACTGTACCTACACACTCTCGGTTTGCACACGTCTAACTTCTGTTTTTCTATCAATGCACTTTATCGCATAAACTTGGACCGTCTTTTATTTGTTTTTGTTTTGGTTTGATTTTTGTTTTGAGATCACCACTATCATTTTATATATGAGAAAGCTACTGGAATTATGGGTTGAAATATCTTGCATGCTTTTATTGTATTGGGAAAAGGGATGTCTAAGTTGATTTTTAATGACACATATAGTTGCATGATTCATGAGCTTCTTATGAGTAATAATTTGCAAATGCTTTATCATGAGCTATCTTTTATTCATGTTTTGATGCTGTATGTTATTTCACCTTGTTTGATATGAATTAGTTAGTTCTATGGACACTCATGCATGCATCTAGATGGTCATCTTTCTCCCTTTTTGCTAGCCCAAATTCCAACAAGTAAAAACTTGTTTCCAACACCTTCAACCCAAGTTTTTCCAGTGAGTCCACCATATCTACCTATTAGCTTTATGCTATTCCAAGTATGTTTATCATGTTATTTGTGTTATCTATACCTCTAAATGAAAATTATTATGTTATTTATTGTAATGGGAAAAGTTGGTTAAAAAGCTCTCGCGAACTTGATGCACACTTTACTTTTATTGCATTTAATAAACATGAACCATTGTGATTAATATTATGATGATAGTGGCTTGATAAATGTTTAAGGTTGGGAGTTAGCCCATATGTGCTGTCACATGCAAAGCTTTCAACATGTTCCATCATTTATTTAGTTGATATCATGTACTTTTGTTTATGGATGCCTATCATGGTGAAATAATGTGGAAATAGAGTAAGTTTAAATGAGTTTGTATAAATGGTTAGAGAGAAATCTGGGCCACTAATCTAAGCCATGCATCATTCATGGTGGAAATTTACTTACATGCTATTTTGAACTGTCTGTGATACACCCTACAATAAAAAGCTATATCAAGTGGTAAATAAAAAGGGTGTTGAGGTTGTTCATTATGTTTGTTTGTCTTGTTGTTTTGATGTGGGCTTGATCCATATCATGGGACAAGAGGTACCCCAGTTGAGGCTCTTGATGATACCATTATTACTTACAATGATAGATAACTTAAACTTGCTTTGTTTTCCAAGTTGAGTAATCATGGTGTAGGTACTTGTATTCAAGGGGCATGAGACATCTAACCTTTACTTTTATCAAAGCCACTAATCATATTTGCTTTCACATTAAACTTTAATCATTCAAGATGCTATGATAGGGGAATGAGAGCTTGACACCAAGTATTACCATTGCATTCAATAACTTAAGTATAATAGTTTGGAGGATAGATGAAACTTATGCATGTTTGACCTCTACTCATTTATATATCTTTTCCAAAGTGTCCACCTTTTATATTCAGATTTTCATCTACACTCTATGGACCACAAGTATGCAAAAGTAAGAATGTCCATATTACTATCTTTTATGTTACACTTTGTGAACTATCATTGAACATCCTTGCATTGAATATTTGATATCACTTTATAAACTGTTTGCATATTGCTACTTATTTGAATAATGAATCATTTGAATTTATGTAGCAGTAGCAATCATCTTTTATATCCATGTTGTTGATTATATTGCAAAGTTCATGTTAGTTTTATCACTTTCATAATCGAGGACGAGCATGAGTTAAGCTTGGGGATGTTGATGCATGTAAAATGCATACATGAACTTTGCATTATAATTCTCATATTTCAATAATATTTGCATCATATAAGGGTTATATCATTGTTTTATAATGATTTTGGGAAGATTTCACAGTTTTCCTATTTTTCTGAAATTAACCCTGCACTGGCAGAAAACCCTATTTTCTATATTTTGATGTTTCAGGGACCCAAACGACGTCCAAATGACCTGAAAATTTACGGGGATCATTTTTTAGAAGAAACAAAGCATGGGGAAAAAGGATGGAAAAAAGTGGAGGCCAGAAGGCCGAAAGGGGGTGCCCCACGCGGCCCCTGTACCAGGCCGCGTGGGCCCACCTCTTTTGGCCCTCGTGGCCCCGTTTGCGTCGATCCTTCTTCCCGAAGCTTCCTCGTGACCTAAAAACGACTATAAAAATAGTCCCCCGATGTTTTCCAGAGGAGGCGGCGGAGAAACACAAAACCAGAAACAGAGAGACAGAAGGCTGCCGCCGGAGAAGATCGGAGGGGGGAAACGCCGCCGGAATCACCTCCGGAGGTCTTCTCCATCCCCCCTCCGGAGTCTCCATCAACACCACCGCCAAGACCAGCACCATCTCCATCACCATCTTCGTGATCCACTTCATCCCCCTCATAGTTTGAGATTGTTTGATCCCTAGCTATTGTCTAAGTGCTATTCTACATGTTTGTGAATTGCTACTTGTCATTGTTTTGTGGGGAGATTATAGTTTCAGATTGTGTTGTATCACTTGTACCACTGAATCATATCATGTCTTGGCATTGTGAGTAGTCCTCTCATGTTCCTGGGGGCATAGGATGAATTGGTAATGATTTTTATATAACATGTGTTGGTATCTTGTCTAGTTTTTATCTTTAATGTTATTCTATGATGGTGTTGTGCGAACGTCGACTGCATATCACTTCACCTATATGGGCTCATAGGAGAACACTATGATGTAATGAATTGAGGAGGACTTAGGGGGACATGTAAACCTGAGACCGAGACATGAAGTTACTTTATGGGGTATTAGTATCGGGGACCTTAAAGATTAATGCTATGGTGGGACTTTATGTCTTAATAACTCTTGTGTAGTCATTTACTTGGCACCTTGATCCATCATAAGAGGTGTAGTTTATTTATTAGCTATTCCTAATTATGGCTCCGTCCAAAGAAGATTAAAACTTGACAAAATGTTTACCTTGTTGTTCTAGAAATATTTATACCATGAAGTCTAAGTAGCCCTTAGGAACTCTCTCCACCTATAAGAAACACACACTTGAGCTTGTCCTCTTGCTGCATAGAGGATTGGGCTTTCTCTCTTTGAGAGCTTTCACTTGTCATATTGCATTTTCAACATTTTACTTTATTGCAATCTATACACCAAAAACCCAAAATCACTTGCATCATTTAATCATTTTAGTTTGTCTAGTGCATAGATAATAAGGGAAGTGACACTCTTATTTGAGAGGATAAATACTTATACCTTCTACTCCTCATGGGATCGATACTATACTTACACATCGAAGACTTCAACGATCCCCTATACTTGTGGGTATCAGTATCATTGATCATATTGCATTGTCAGATTAAACATGAATCTTTATATTGACTTTACCGTTGGAAGTTGAAGCTTTTTCTAAAACTTACATCTTCTCTGTTTTGATTCTCAAACACTTTTGTCATGGAATTGTTACCTTTGAGAATTAATCAAGTATGTGGATCACATTGCTTTCACGTCTTTAACGTACTATTTATGAAAGGTTTTGCTTGAATGATTTAACTTGGTTATTCATTGCTTTCTTGCTATCAACTATAGACAATTGGTTGTGTATCACTTCATTCACATCCTATGCTTTACATTACTATCTTGATCATATTTGTGTTGGTTGCATGTCTCATCAAAAATTATTTTGTTATCACTTACCTCCTCGAGGACGAGTAGGAGTTAAGCTTGGGGATGCTGATACGTCTCAAACGTATCTATAATTTTTGAGTGATCCATGCTTGTTTTATGTCATTGTCACATGTTTTTTCCATCTTGTTATATCATTTTAAGGCATTTTATTGGACTAACCTATTGACAAGATACCCAGTGCCAGTTCCCTGTTTTTGTGCTGAAATTGTTGCAGAAAGTTACTTCTGGAAATATTCTCGGAATTGGACGAAAATTTACGTAGAATTTTTATTGAAGAAATGACGAAGGGAGCCAGAAGGGCGACTCCAGGGGACCCACACAGGCCAGGGGCGGCCCCTGTCGCAGCCTAGGGCCCACCCGCGAGTGGGACCCGCCCCTACCCTGTGGGGCACCCCTCGGCTGCCTCCGACGCCTATAAAATCACATCCGACGCAAAAATCCTAACCCCCGAAGGATTTTCCCAAATACGCAACAGAGCTCCGCCGCCATCGCCGACAAGTTTCGGGGGTTCAGAAGGTCCTGTTCCGACACCCTGCCGGGACGGGGATCGACCGTCGGGGCCATCTCCATCAACACCGCTGCTTCCCGCGATGAGGAGGGAGGAGTCCCTCATCGGGGCTGAGGCTTATACAAGTAGCTATGTGGTTATCTCTCTCTCCCATGATGTGATCTTCGTTGTGATCATGAGCTTTGTTAGTATAGTTGAATACATGATGTTTCCCTATGTGTAATGGATATGATTTTGCTCAAGTGATGTTACTTAGTACAATTTCCGGAGTCACCGTTGTGATCACGGTATCTCGGTGACAGTGTGGGTACCGTGTGTGACACTATGGATAATAGATTGGAAGGATCTTCATCATGAGTTTGTTCTTTATTATTGTTGGATTGAATAGATCATGAGGTTTCTTGATGCTTGTGTTATTGAAGAAAGAGACTATTCAAGAAATAGGTTGTGGTGTTTGTTAATACTATCTTTGGATGCAGATAGTGACAGCATGAAGTGTCCATAGATGTGGAATACGAACTTTAAGGTGTGCTTTTCGTAGTCCTACGCAATTCTCATCCTATTTGATCCACAAAAGAATGATCTCCGAGTAACGTCTACCACGCATGTATTTTTGTGGGAACTATCATGTGTTTAATTATGCTAATGATGTTGAGAATAGTCACTAGTGAAAGTATGAAGCCTAGGCCTTGTTTCCAAGCATTGATACACCGTTTTTAGTCACTTTTGTCACTTGTTTTCTTGCTGCCATTTTTATTACAGAATTACAAAATCACCTTTTACCATCCATATCACTTGCATTTTACCATCTCTTCGCCAAACTAGTGCACCTATACAACTGACAATTGTATTAGGTGTGTTGGGGACACAAGAGACTTCTTGTATCTTAATTGCAGGGTTGCTTGAGAGGGATATCTTTGACCTCTACCTCCCGTGGATTCGATAAACCTTGGGTTACTTACTTAAGGGAAATTTGCCGCTGTCCTACAAACTTTACGCTTGGAGGCCCAACAAGTCTACAAGAATAGAAATGTGTAGTAGACATCAGGCATCTTGTAAGAAAATAAATCATTGTAGCATAAAGCATTAAGCATAGGAAGACAAAGCAAGTGCAACATTAAAACCTTCAACATAAAGAGGGGAAACTTCATAAGATGAAAATTTATATAACCACACTTCCCTCTCTCATAATAACTTTCAGTAGAATCATAAGAAAACTCAATAACATAACCATCACATAAAGCATTTTTCTCATGATTCACATGCATAAAAGTATTATTATTACTCTCCACATAAGTAAATTTCTTATTATTAGTAGCATTGAGAGCAGGACTATCATATAGAACTTGACATGATAGACTAATTGTGTATTAGAAAGATGATGTTCGGTAGGAGAGTAATAATTATGACGAGTCTTGTAGGGATGATTAAAATCATTCTTTATGGCATAGTTATCATCACAATAATCATCAAAAATTGGAGGCATAATATCATCATAAGCAAGCGGATAGTCATCTTTCCAAGCATATATTTTTGTAAACAAATCATCATGACTTTCAATACCAAAAGGATTTTCAAACCAATCATCCCCAAGCTTGGGGTTTTCCACATTATGATTAGAAGAAACATGAATATTCCCAACAGTATAACAATTATCAATATCATCATTTTCAAAATTGGTGCCAAAAAGATTTTCAAGATCATAAGTAGTACTCCCTCCGTTCCTAAATATAAGGTGTCTAAGGTTTTGAGAAATTTTTCGAAATATAAGGTGTATTATGATTTATGGACAACTGTACCCATTCACAAATGAGTCACAATATGGAAAAGAGGGATTTGAAGGATTGTTTTCAATTTGTGGCTATTAGATACTCCTATCTCTTGATTTTTTCCATGAGAAAATAAGTCCACCACATGCAAAATACTGATGTCTTAATATCCGTGCCACAACCTTAGACACCTTATATTATGGAATGGAGGGAGTATTATTTTCCCAATCATGATCATCACAATAAGTAACAGGCATAACATAATCTTCTTCAATAGTGCCTATAAACTTAACATCAAGATAATAATGAATACAATTAAGTGGATCATCTTCAATAATTTTTGATTCATGCTCATTAGGAACAACCATGATGGGAGAAATATGCTTAGGGGATGATACCGTTTCCTCTTTATTTTTACTCCTCCCTCTCTTCTTCTTCTTCACCACCTTAGGAGGGAGTGGTTGGAAAGGGAGCTTCTCCACATAATCTGATTCATTATTAGAAAAGACAGGAGAAACTTGGGATAATCTCTCCCTTTCATTATTGGCAACATAAGAAACATATGTCCTTTTATACTTTGGTGAAGTGATATTCTTTCTAATTTTTGCAATGTAAGCATTGTCACGGCAATTAACAACACAATAATAATAAGCTCCCTTGAGAATGCTATTTTTTCCCAAAAGTACTACTATCTAACCAAGAAGTTTTTTCTTACAACTCTTCACACCCCAAAAATAAATTAAGTTCATCATAAAGACTAGAGGTGATCATGTTATCACAAAACTTGCTAATAATTCTATCATTAAAGTACGAGCATTGGAAATTAAAATGACCTTCTTCATTGCAAAGTTCACACATAAAAGGATAGAGGTCATTTAATTCTCTAGAAAAATTATATAAATCCTTAAGCCATTTGCTAGTTCTTTCATGCTTATGTTGCTTACAATATTTATCTTCTTCAACCCGAGTGCTTTCACAAGGTCTATGCACTCCACAAAAATTAACATGCTTATATGGAACATTATTTGTAGAGATTGGATCATGTATATTGCAATCATCATTAACAATTTCATTTTGTTTGCAAATGTCTTTGAAAGGTTCATGATGCTTAGACCATTTCTATTTAGGAATATTAATATGAAAAGCAAAAGATTTATAGATATCAACAACTATATGAGAGTCAAGTCCAAACTTAGCACTAAGCTTATTAAAACTATCAGTTTCAACAAAAGACTTAATGCAATCATACTCATAATTTATACCTGACTCTTTACCTTTGTCAATCTCCCAATCTTCAATGTTTTGTTGAATCTTTTCAATAAGATCCCATTTAGCATCAATCTTCTTACTTGTAAAAGAACCCATAGAAGAAGCATCAAGTATTTCCTTGTCATGATGAGATAGCCTTGCATAAAAATTGTTAACAATAATATCCTTGGAAAGATCATGGTTAGGACATTTAAGCATTAATGATTTCAATCTCCCCCAAGCTTGAGCAATGCTCTCTCCGTCATGTGGCCAAAAATTGTAGATATAATTTCTATCTCGATGAATTTCATGAAGAGGATAAAATTTAGAATAACAGAGAGACATAAGCTCCTTCCAATCCAACAAGTGAGAATTGTCTAGCAGCCTATACCACTCCAATGCTTTCTCCTCAAGTGATAAGGAAAATAATTTCGTCATGATTACCTCTTGATACACCTGCAATCTCAAACAACTCACATAACTCTTTGACATAAAGCAGATGATAACTAGGATGTATAGCTCCATCTCCTGCATAGCAATTGCTCATAACACGATCAATTATCCCCATCGGTATCTTGAAAGGAATACATTCAGTATGTGGAGTAACCTTATCCACCATGGGAGTGATGGAGAGGTCACTCTCAAAAAGCAAATACAAAGAACAACGTTCCATAAGCCAAACTAGTGAAATAAAAACAAGAAACAAAAAGATATAACTGCAGAATCTAAATAAGATACCTTCAAGCGCTCACCTCCCCGGCAACGGCGCCAGAAATTAGCTTCGTTGCCAGAGTGTGAGTGTCGTTTACCTTACCTCCCGGGCAACGGCGCCAGAAATTAGCTTGATGTCTACTACACGCTTCTATTCTTGTAGACTAGTTGGGCCTCCAAGTGCAGAGGTTTGTAGGACAGCGGCAAATTTCCCTTAAGTGAGTAACCCAAGGTTTATCGAATCCACGGGAGTAGAGGTCAAAGATATCCCTCTCAAGCAACCCTGCAATTAAGATACAAGAAGTCTCTTATGTCCCCAACACACCTAATACAATTGTCAGTTGTATAGGTGCACTAGTTCGGCGAAGAGATGGTAAAATGCAAGTGATATGGATGGTAAAAGGTGATTTTGTAATTCTGTAATAAAAATGGCAGCAAGCAAACAAGTGACTAAAAACGGTGTATCAATGCTTGGAAACAAGGCCTAGGCTTCATACTTTCAATAGTGACTACTCTCAACATCATTAACATAATTAAACACATGATAGTTCTCACAAAAATACATGCGTGGTAGATGTTACTCGAAGATCATTCTTTTGTGGATCAAACGGGATGAGAATTGCGTAGGGCTACGAAAAGCACACCTTAAAGTTCGTATTCCACATCTATGGACACTTCATGCTGTCACTATCCGCATCCAAAGATAGTACGAACAAATACCACAACCTATTTCTTGAATAGTCTATTTCTTCAATAACACAAGCATCAAGAAACCTCATGATCTATTCAATCCAACAAATAAGGAACAAACTCATGATGAAGATCCTTCCAATCTATTATCCATAGAGTCACACATGACACCCATCCTGTCACCGAGGTACCATGATCACAACGGTGGCTCCGGAAATTGTACTAAATAACACCACTTGAGCAACATCATATCCATCACACATAGGGAAACATCATGTATTCAACTACACTAACAAAGCTCATGATCACAACGAAGATCACATCATGGGAGAGAGAGATAACCACATAGCTACTTGTATAAGCCTCAGCCCCGGTGAGGGACTACTCCCTCCTCATCGCGGGAAGCAGCGGTGTCGATGGAGATGGCTCTGGTGGTCGATCCCCCCTCCGGTAGGGTGCCGGAACAGGATCAATCTGACCCCCGAAACTTGTCGGCGATGGCGGCGGAGCTCTGTTGCATATTTGGGAAAATCCTTCGGGGGTTAGGGTTTTTGCGTCGGATGTGATTTTATAGGCATCGGAGGCAGTCGAGGGGTGCCCCACAGGGCAGGGGCGGGTCCCACCCGCGGGTGGGCCCTAGGCCGCGGCAGGGGGCCGCCCCTGGCCTGTGTGGGTCCCCTGGAGTCGCCCTTCTGGCTCCCTTCCTCATTTCTTCAATAAAAAAATCTCTGTAAATTTTTGTCCAATTCCGAGAATATTTCCAGAAGTAACTTTCTGCAACAAAAACAACACAAAAATAGGGAACTGGCACTGGGTATCTTGTCAATAGGTTAGTCCGATAAAATGCATAAAAATGATATAATTGATAGTAAAAACATGTGACAATATCACAAAACTAGCATGGATCACTCAAAAATTATAGATACGTTTGAGACGTATCATTGTTCATATAACATGAACTCCACACTTGGGTGATATTTATCATCAATGAAATTAAAGCTTTGCACAAAGATATTAGTGAGCTTAAGATATTGGGGCCTCTCCACTAATACAATATTCGTCAAACATGCATTAGTAACAAGACTAGTAAATTCATCATGTATACCTGCGGCTTGTAGAAATTCATAACATGGGTATACCGATGATTGCACATCCGACTCTCGGGCAAGCACAATGACACCAAGTGGCTCCAAGTCTTCATTGTATGAGGGCCTCATTGGTGTGTTAGAACTTGAACCTCTCGTTTCTCGATGAGAAGAGGGCTCCTTCTTCTTAAAAATCCCACCTAAATTGAACTTAGGCATATTCTTTTTTTTCTGAAAATTTTCAACAAACCTCACAAAACTTGAAAATAAAATATAAGAAGTGCATTACATCACTCCTATAACTTAATACCAACTAATACATGCATTAAATCCATCTAATAAATTTCAAATCAAGCATGCAAGCTCATATTAAGGGTAATATACAGTAGCAAAATACTCAACTTACACAAAACCATTCAAGATTCTAATTGGAGGGGTGAAGGAGTCACATACCGGAGAAGATTTGCACCAAATTTCAGCAAGATTGATGGGCTGAACAGAGAGATCGAAAATCCCAGCACTCAAGAGCAAGAACTCGGGTTTGAACAATGGGGGAATGATTTTTCAGAGAGAGAGAGTGGGAGGAAGCTCACCTGGTGGGGCCCTCCATAGGGCAGAGGCAGCCCTTGACTGCGGCCTGGCCCTCACCCGCGGGTGGGACCCGCCTCTGGCCCTGGGGGGTCCCCCAGGTCATCCCCAACCACTTATGTGGCTCTTTTGAAACAATAAAAATTGTGGATTTTTTCTGGAATTTTTCGACAACTTTTCCCAAAGAACTTAAATGAGATTAAAATAAGCTAATAAAACAGGATATTGATATTTAAAAAAGATAAACTAAGAAAGGAATAAAAATTAAAGAAAAGTAAAAGATAATTAACAGAGGAAAAACTAATGGTTATTAAAGTCTTTATGTTATTAAAATTGATTTGTTAGCAAGGTTGATCAAGTCTTGCTACCACACCAAATTTATTTGACACAAAGAACTTAATTTCCAAATGACAATTATGTTACCTCATATTGTATAGCAATTGTCCCAATCATATGAGTTTCATATTTTCTATGATGCATAAGAATAGGACAATCAATAGCTCCAACCTTAATGGCTTTAATATTTTCAATGGAATTCAAACCAATTTTGGTATTAATCTTCTTTGGGAAATATACCGTGTGTTCTTTATCATCCACATTAAAAGTAACTTTTCCTTTATTGCAATCAATAACAGCCCTTGCAGTATTAAGAAAAGGTCTTCCAAGAATAATAGACATATTATCATCTTCAGGCATTTCCAACACCACAAAATCAGTTAGGATTAAACAATTAGCTACTTTAACAGGAACATCCTCGCAGATACCAATAGGCACAGAAGTAGATTTATCAACCATTTGTAGGGAAATATCAGTAGGAATAAGCTTGTCTAATAAAAGTCTCTTATAAAGAGAGAAAGGCATAACACTAACTCCTGCACCAAGATCACATAAAGCAGTTCTAACATAATTATTTTTAATGGAGCAAGGAATAGTGGGTATACCTGGATCACCAAGATTTTTAGGAATCTTGCCATTAAAAGAGTAATTAGTAAGCATAGTAGAAATCTCTTCATTAGGAATTTTTCTCTTATTAGAAACAATATCTTTCATATATTTTGAATAGGGAGGTAATTTAATAGCATCAGTCAAAGGAATTTGCAAAAAGAGAGGCTTCATCCATTCACAGAATTTATTATAGTGTTCCTCCTCTTTAGTTTTATGAGATTTTGATGGAAAAGGCATAGGCTTTTGCACCCATGGCTCTCTTTCCCTACCATACTTTTTAGCAACAGGAGGTGCAGTCTCCTCCTCCTGTTCTTCAGGTTTATTAATATCATCCTCATGCTCATTACCACTTTTAGTTTCAGCATCAGAAATAGAAACATCATTAGGATTATTGACTACTGGTTCTTTATCAGGTTCCATATTACTAGTTTCTCCTAATTCTTTATGTTTCTTCTTTTTCTTTTTCCTTTTAGGGGAGCTAGTAATATTATTTTCAGCCAATTGAGATTCTTGTTCAATTCTTTTAGGATGTCCTTCAGGATATAAAGGGTCTTGAGTAGTGATAACACCTCTAGTTGAAACACCATAAGCTTGTTTACTACTTTGTATAGGAATACCAGCAAGCAAATCTTTTTGTACTTTAGTAATTTGTTCAAGTTGAGTTTGGACCATATGAAAATGCTTAACAAGACCTTTAACATCATTAGCAGTTTTCTCCAAGACAGAATACAAATTTTTAACAACCAGAGTGTTATCATTTAATTGTTCTTGAATTTGCATATTAAAATGAGTTTGTTTAACAATAAAGTTATCAAATTCATCCAAACACTGACTAGGAGGCTTGCTATAGGGAATATCATTGACAGTAAAATCATAAAGAGAATGTACCTCTACCATAGGTGGGTGAGTGGTAGGTTCATATAAAGTTTCAATTGGAGGTAAATTCTTCACATCTTCAGCTTTAATACCTTTCTCCTTGATAGATTTCTTGGCCTCTTGCATATCTTCTGGGTTTAAGAAAAGAACTCCCCTTTTCTTCGGGGTTGGTAAAGGAGGAGGCTCAGGATCACTCCATTCATCATAATTTTTGGCTATCTTAGCCATTAATTCTTCAGCTTCAGCTACAGTCCTTTTCCTGAAAACACAACCAGCACAGATATCTAGATATGTCCTAGATTCATCAGTTAGTCCATTATAAAATATATCAAGAAGTTCATTCTTCGGTATATCATGCCCTGGCCGAGCCCTGAGAAATGAGCCAAATCTCCCCCAAGCTTTAGGGAGATGCTCATCCTTCAGTTGTCTGAAATTAAAAATTCTCTGCAAAGCCTCATGCTGCATGTGAGCGGGAAAATATTTCGCAAAGAAAACATCAAGCAATTCATGAGGACTTTTAATGGAACCATAAGGTAAAGCATATCACACTTTACCTTAATGAAAAAGGAAACAACTTTACTAAATAGTAACGCTGTATCTTCTTGTCATCAGAAAATAGTAAGCTAAGCGAAGTTAATTTATTCATGTGTTCTATAGCATCATAATTCTCAGTTCCACAAAAAGGATCAGATTCAACATTAGATATAAGTGAAAGATCAACAGAGAAATCAAAATCATCATCTTTAATGCAAATAGGAGAAGTAGCAAATTCAGGATCAGGTGTGAAATGATTTTTAACAACATATTTTTCAAGCAATTTCCTCAAAGCATCAGGATCTCTTGAAGCTTCAATCATATTGTCTAATAAATTCATCATTAACATCAATATAAGAATCATCAGGATACCTACTCTCATAATTATATAATTCAAGAGAACTAGCAGGTGTAATAAGCCTTTCATCAAGATTTGTAATTTTCTCAGTATTAGCAATAAGAGTATCCAGAAAAGGACCTAAAGAACCAGAATCATCAAGCATAATAGAAGCATCATCAAATTCATCAGAAGCAGTAGCAGACTCAGAAAGTGATGCATCAACAGTAGGACCAGTGTTTGCAGGTGGTGTAACAAGTCGATTTAAAACAGTATGTGAATCAAGAGTAGCTTTAGAGTTCAGAGCAGTACCTTTCCTTGTGGTGGATGGTAATATCTGAAACTTAGGATCACGCCTACCCTTCATGATGAAGAATAAATTACAACAGACAGAAAAACTCCCAGGTGAACTTATAAATAGATCTATGCTCCCCGGCAACGTTGCCAGAAAATAGTCTTGATGACCCACAAGTGTAGGAGATCTCAACAGTCTTCGCGGGTAGTATAACCCTAATTTATTGATTCGACACAAGGGGAGTCAAAGAATATTTATAAGCCTTAGCAGTTGAGTTGTGAATTCAACCACACCTGAAAAGGATTTCTCTCGAAGCAATTTATCAGTAGTAATAGTAATTTGATGACAACAGTAGAACAATAACAGTAGTAGTAAAATAAAGGCAGCAATGGTGACAGCAGAAATATTGATTGTAAACAGCGGGATTAAAAACACCGTAGACATAGGGACAGATAGACGGGCATTGCATGAATAAGATAGCTCACGAAATAAACATAACTAGGCACAAAGCAAAATAAATTTAGCATCCAAGTATTAAACAATCATAGGCATATATTCCTAATTTAGCCGTACGTGCCTGCAATAAGAACTTGCACTGCATCTTTTTTCCTGCCATCCGGTTTCAGCCAGGCCAATTAAGGAAAAAATGGCAATTAAGGTGTTCCTTTTAATAGAACACCGGAGCAAAGCATTAACACACAATGAATACATGTAACCCTCGAGTTACCAACCATTCCCATCAATGTCCCCGTTTCTGTCACTCGGGGTCTCCGGTTCCGGTTGACAACAAGTGCATACAATTAGTAGATAGGACCCAAAACATCAATTATATTCATGAAAACATAAAGTGTTCAGATCTGAAATCATGGCACCCGGGCCCAAAGTGACAAGCATTAAGCATAACTAATTGTACCAACGATGATTAACACAAATAGAGGATACTAGGCATCATGCCTACATTGCATCGATACATGAGCAATCTTATTCAATCCCTTCCATCCCCTTGCCTACAGCAGGAAAC
The DNA here is from genome assembly GCA_012064385.1 of Puccinellia tenuiflora. Lineage (NCBI taxonomy): Eukaryota > Viridiplantae > Streptophyta > Magnoliopsida > Poales > Poaceae > Puccinellia > Puccinellia tenuiflora. Next base: position 161,252 of record QRDG01001059.1, read on the forward strand.
TACTCACACATGGATGGGGATGTCATGGATGGTTGATGGAGAGGCGTTGGCGGTGACGATGGCGACGATCTCCACTTCGGCAGGGTGCCAGAACAGTGATCCTGGACCCCGAATTTAGGTTTCACGATGGCGGCGGAGCTCCGTAAGGTTTCTGGAAAAAGTGATCGGGGGCCCATCGTTTTTAGGTCAAAAGGATCTTATATGCGAAGGGGGGCTGAGAGGCGACGTCCCAGGGGCAGGGGCGGCCCTCGGTCGCGGCCTAGGCCCCACCTGCGGGTGGGACCCACCCTGCTCCTGGGGTGCGCCCCCCCTCGTGGTCTTCTGGCTCCGTGAATATTTCCTCTCAAAAATCCCTTTCCTGATTTTTCTGAAATTTTCCGTGAACTTTTAAACCCTGCACAATAGAAAGTCACCAAATGCAATTCTGCTGAAAATAGCGCCAGTTCGGGTTAGTTCCAAACAATTCAATAAAAATCAGAGACAAAACAATAGCAAAGTGTTTGGAAAAGTAGATACGTTTGCGACGTATCAACTAATTCCTGAATCAGGGATGTCAGATGCTGGGAACTTTAATCAGCTGAATTAGGGTGCTAATTTCTCTAGAGGTAGTGTCAGCGTAAATTCAGTAGAAAGCAAAACTGGGATGAACAAGACAGAAGATATGGCGAAAATATTAACTTGGAGATAATATGTTATGTCAACTTGACAAGTTAGCGGTTGTGCTGATATTTTCAATTCAACATCAAAGCGCCTGAAGGTTGCATACTTTGTTCTTTTTTGCTACTATTATCATACTATGTGACTATTGATTATTCAGCTATTCCTCACACCCTTTCTTTTTTGCTTAGATAATGATTTCCCTCAATCTACTTGGAAAAGATCTAGAAATCCAAGGGACCATCCTGATTCAGGTATTATCGTATCCAACTACACCTGTTAGCTGTATCTTCATATCCTCGGTGAAATGCCACTTCATCTTTGCAAAACACTCACCTTGCACATCTTTGGCACACTTTTGCGCCATATCAGGTACTGGAAGCAATATTCACATGTCCGGAATGGGTAATTCTTCACATAGCTTGAATGGTTATCCTTTTGCACAAAGATTATGGCACACTACCTGAGCACATTCTTATTATGGGATTTTGTTAGGAATATCAGGTTAAGCTATCCTGCAGCTGATACTAGAAAAAAGACGTGAGATACTGAATCCGACATGTATATTCAGGAAATGTCATAATTCTAACTATTACCATGTCTATCTTGCAGTTACGCAAATTTTGGCTCTAGTGCTGCCTTCAACAGGTGAGATGATTCTTGCATCTTGATAAGTGTTCTCAATCATGTACAACATTGTTGGATTAAAGTAATAAACCAAGATATTTAAATAGTTATCCCAGTTTTAGGTTATTGTATATGGAGGAGGTTTTTCTAATGTTTCGTGATAATTTCTTCATGACCTACCTTTATGAAAACTTTTTGTAGTTATGAGATAAGTTCTTAGCCATAAGACAATCATGAACAATTGTTGCAAAGCTTATTCAGCGTACGAACCTCTTTACATTCAGGAAAGCTTGTTACAATATTGTTAATTCCATTCACAAATAAATTACTGAACTCTCTGATAATTTCATACTATTTGCTCTGTAACTCAGCTCTGCAGTTATAGTTTAACGGCAGTGATTTCATTCGTAAGAAGGCAAACAGTCCATTGATCTCTTGTAGTAAGATATTTGTGCAAGTTACTAACTTCTTGAAGGAAATGCAAGTTATTAACTTAAATAACTTAAAATTGACCCTTTTTAACCGCTAGTACAAAGTGAGTTGCTTCATCCAGTATGTTGTTACAATACTGCATAAAGTTTTGAAAAACTAAATAAAAGTATTTTTGTCACAAAAGTAAAAGCGGCTCTATGATCTGCAGGGTTATTTTGGAACATCTAATGGTATAATTAGTGTGACAGTGCTATGTTCTTAACATGATGAAACAAAGAAGACGTGGGGTTGAAAGGTAGAATGATGTGGGTTCGGTTGCTATTATATACTGGCACACTTGTATAAACTAACATGATTTTACAAGTTTCTTGTGTATATCTCTGTCCTGCCTACTTATATGGTCCTACATTTTACTAGATCATGTAGGCGTGCGTTGCCGCGCCCATCCACTTTTTCAATGAAATGGTAGAAATATGTAAAAATATTTGGAAGTATGAAACACAAAAGATAAGATATTACGGACAATCTATATATGGACTAAGGGGGCTTGAAATAGATGATTGGATATTGGTTCGAATACATATATTGCAACTGAAATCAATTATTTTTTTGTGCCACGGGATAGCTACAACTTCAAATGGATTTCATGATAATGTAAATAAAATTGACCATAGGACAGTACAAATATGGCTCAAGGGTACTGCAATGCATGAGAATGTAAACAATATTGGCCATAAGCTGATGCGAATATGGATTGAGGGGACTGCAAAGGGTGACAGTACACCAAACTAATTATATCAACTTCGACACTTCGTTCATAGTGCTTTGCTAGATCGGAAATGGTTAGGTACACCAATTGTGGAGTCGAGTTTGAACTCATCATCTCTACTAATATAAAAAGAGAGAGAGGGGGGTATGATCCAACAGATCTGAGCCCTTCAATCACGATCCAACGACCCAGGACCACCCAATGATGAGGTGCTCATCATATTCACTCCCACGCCGGAAGAAGAAAAACAAAAAAACAACTTTTTTTGCAGAGAGACAGAGGAGAGACGCGCGTCCCCGTCGATCCCCTTCTCCCCATCTATCTCCCCGGTGAGGCCCGCCGCGCCGCTTCTCACCCTTGCTTCTCCTGCGCCGCCTCTTGCTTCACCGCCGTGCCGTCGACCCAATCCCCGCCGCCCCTCGCCCCTGCGCCGAAAAAATCACGAGCCGCTCCTCGACCTTGCGCCCCCGATCCCCTCTCTACGCCCCCTGTCCATCCCCTCCCTGCGCCCCCATCGATCCCGTCCTCACCGTGCGCCGCACCGCTGCCGGCGCTGCTCACCCTCCTGCTGCTCCGCCACCACTTCCCCAATCGCCCAGCGCCGACTCCTTCAAAGGCAACAGCCAGACAGCCCGACGCGGTCAAATCCGTGGCAACCGCCGACGGCTCCGTGCCCGACAACCTCCAATCGTGGAGGACGTGGGAGTACCACCTCAAAGTCCCCTGCCGTTCCCATCGCCTGCGCCGCCGCCGCACGTCCCCGCCCTTTCCATCGTCTGCGCCGCCGCCGCGACGCACGTCTCCGCCCTTCACATCGCCTGCGCCGACGCCATTCCCATCGCCGCCGCCGCGACAACACCACCCCGCCTGTGCACCTCGATCCCGAGCGCAAAGCCGCAAACAGCCGCCGCGACACCCTCCTTCCCCTGTCACAGACCTGCCCCTGTGTTGACACACGAACACGTCACGTGTACCCGCGGCGCCGAGGGAGATGCTCCGCAACTCACTCCGCGGGAGGCTCGCCGGAAGCACGATACGCAAGACAATCCGGCGGGCGCTTTTGTAGACCCGAAACTCCGCTCGCCCGGGAGGGACCCCGTCAGGGCGCGCGGCGGCTGGCTGCTCTAGGTCGGCCTGACCGCCCCTAGAGCCTCGTGGATTCGCAGCCTCCAATCTTGAAGAACGACGAAGAACGAGAAGAAAGATACAAGGGAGAGGGATAAAAGTAGATGAACACGAGAAAGTAGTAGATGTGTTTGTTCGATTGGTGTTGTTTCAATCGGCCGGCACCCCTCATGTATATAAGGAGCGGCTGGACTTTCCGTGCAAGGAAAGGACTTGGATCCACGTCCAAAACCCTAATTTGGGTCCAATTCGGATGGCTGACTCGAACCTTCCAAAACTGTTCGGTCTGAAAACTGACTGCACCTTGCGGGTCGTTTTTGAGGCAGTAAACGACCTCTGATCGAAATCCCGTAGAAGACAAAGTTGTTCGTCTCGAAAAAACGAAGAACTTTCATGTTATACGTTTTTCCATTTGACTTCATATGGACCGTCTAAATTCAGTTGGAAGCAATTCGATTCGTTTTTCAGCCTTTCCAAATCCTACTCGCCCGAGGACAGAGCATGTCTATGGTAAGGCGGGCCTGCCCAGCGCCTCTGCCTGCTCACCGAAGACAGAGTATTTTGGCTCCACAGATTGCATATGACCTCGGATTGAGATGATCCAAAAACCAAAGTTGTTTGTCTCGATAATACGCACAACTTTCATTCACATTACTTTTTCATTTGAGGTCATCTTCACGGTGATATCGTGCAATTCTCTGTATGTTGTCATCCGGCTCATGTTTGAGTCGTTTTGGCGCGCACCGCTGCCCTGCTACACCGCATTGCCGTCGCGCCTTCTTGTTCGTCGCTCTCCTTGTTACCGAGCTGCCACGGCAGCGTTCTTGCCCATTCTCATGCCGCGACTCCGATCTGGTCCTTGCCGTGTACCTGCTGCCGTTAGCCGCTGCCGCGGCAGTGTTTTCATTTATTTCTCTGCCGCGATCTCGAAGGAACGAGGTTCTCCGCCATGCGACTCGCCGCTGCCACGACAACCACTCCACCGTTTTCTCTGTCGTGGCTTGCCCATGCACCCGATGCTGCCGAGTTGTCGTGGCACCGTTTCAGTCCATTCTTCCGCTTCGATACATTTGCATCCCAGGACCGAAACTCCGACAATGAGCCAAATTTGACCAGTCAACATATGCCCCCCTGTTTTTTGGCAGAGCTTGCGTGCCAAAAAATAATTTGCATTCCTAGGACGATGTCAACACTCCATCGACCATGCTTCTATAATCTCTTAGAACGATAAAAAGTTATCGGCCACATATATTTTCCTCAAGGGAATGCATAAATCATCCACCAAAGTATGTATAGCCGAAACAAGTAAATGAAATGATAAATCTGATTGTGAACTCCAGGAATTTCGGCTCTTAGATTAGCAATACTGCAACTAATCGAAGGTATAATGACTTGGTAATACCCTTTCATGATGTAAAGAATTATGATGCATCCATGGATCAAAATAAACCCATGGGGGTATCCAATCATACCTGGTGGTGAACTCCCTGACAAAGGCATTGATAGCATGTTTGAATAATTTGAACGATATGCCAACCGAAGATTTTGACGCGGCGATGCAAACCTTCGGCTCAATTGCTTGATGGTTTCATTCTGCTCTTGTGACAGAAACTTGCACATCATTCTTGTGCTTTCGGCTCTTCTTAAGAATCCATGCCATGTTCTTCTTTTTAACTCTTCAGCACTAAGGCTTTTCAATTTTCACTCTTGCCAACTTGATAATAATGGTACAAGCGCCTCCATATATGTGTCCCATGATGTAGCCCGCCTGAACCTTTGACTCGGATCTTGCAGATAAGAAAAACATATTTCTTCTAACCGTCCATCCGGCTTGCACTAGATCATTTGTTAATGGCCGACTTAATAATCAAGTCGTCCTTACTAGTATTGGCAAAACTGAGCACCGGCTTCTAGGGAGGAAATAAAACCATGAAGAGTACCTCTATCCAGATGCTGGCTTTGTCAACACAATGCATTCTTAGGGCGATATGCAAATATCGGCCGTGCGTCCTTATCTTGAAGGACCTGGAGAACCCGTCCACCAAAGTATGAATAGCCAAATAAATTAGAAGTTTCGGCAGGGGATAAATTGTGAGATGCTAGCTTTGATGGTATAGTTGAAGAACATTGACGACGCACCGCCTGAGGTCTCCTAAAGTGAGATGAATATCGCCGGCTTCGCCTGCCGACTTCTTGCTTGTCCTCCTTTACTCCTGCCGGCTTTGCAACAGAAGCTGGTGCACCATTCTTGATTTGAGGGCTTCTTTTAGGAACCCACGCCATGTTCAACTTCTCCAACTCTTCGGCTCTGAGCCGCTTCACCTTCCACTCTTGCCAATGTGATAAGCCGAGTGGGTATCCCGGCTGTGATTTTACTTTATGCAATGGCAGTTCTTTTCTAGCTTTGGGCACTTCCGGCCTGGCTTCTCCAGACTTGACGACTAGCTCCTTGAAAGTTACTCGCTTCACTTCCTTGCCCTTTGTAGCCAACATCATCTCAGCTGGCTTTTGCTTATTCGAAGTCAAGTCTGAAACAACATCTTTGCGACCATCTTTCTTCACTACGTATATTTGCTTGACCACCTCCTTCTTCCTCCATGAGCTCCTAGTCGACCCCTGATTGAGACGGTCTTTGACATGTGGTTGTCGTGTTGATTCTCTCGGAGCTGCATAAACTTGGCAAGGTGATTTAACATAAGACTGATGGTGTGCCCGTGAATCATACCTGTCCCGTGATTGATATGAATATAAACCAGCATGGGAAGGCATGGATGACTTTGGAATTGGCAGCCCAAAAGAAGTTCGTGGAGTTGGCATGTTGGGCTTCTCCCTTTGCCAGTTCCGGTCTTCAGTTTTACGCCCTGGGGGTGACTTCGATGCTTTTTCTTCAGCTGGCCGATAAGCACTTTTTGCTTCGCTCATCTTCTGATACTTCTCCAATAATTGAGCAAAGGTAACCTTAGATTTCCTCCTTCGCTGCTTATCGCTGCCTTTGTCCTTTTTATCTTTGCAGACATCGGTCTTTGTATTTTCTTGTTGCCCCCCAGTGTTAGGCGTCCTTGCTGAAGCTTTGATGGAATGTTCATCTTCAGGATTGCCGTCTTGGGAAATTTCTTTGCTTGACGAATCGATCCCATCATCTCCAGCATGCACCCGTCCGTCTTGGGATGAACCGGCTTGAGGCAGCCGAGTCAACACGTGATCACCGTCAAGATTAATATTAGCCGGCTGGCTATCAGCTTGTCCTTCAACAAATTCCAATCGTCCTTCGAAGGTCGATTGTGCATCATGAAACACATCGCAGTCTTTGATGTTCTGCGCGAACGAATTAAGCATTCGCTCTTGTCTTGACGGCTCGACATGGTCATCTTCTATGATAATTGGATTAGTCGGCGATGCACCGACACTGTGATCACCCATGCCCGGACTGGAGGTACATTGTTCATCCTTTAGCCGATATTGGAATACCGGCTTTGAAATTAGGCAACCGAGTGGTGCCGGCTTATCGTGGTCCAACTCGGCTATGTATTGTCTTCTGCCCTTCATTCCCGATTCTTCCGAATCGGCTATCTCAATGGACTTTGAACCTGGCTTTATGTTTCTACAACCAAAATGATTACAAAATATACGTCTCATCTGAGACCAAATGTTAGCCTAGGCATGAAACAAGCGACGTTGCCCATATGAATATAAAGCTTAGCCGGCATAATGGGAACAACATTGGTTGCGACAAATTGTCACTATTAGCCTCTACGAATGATACGATATGTTGACCGGCATAATTAGTGACAAGACTATTCCTAGCAAATAAGTTACCCATCCCGATTGGTCTTTCAACATTAATTAAAATCATGTTGGAAAATGCATCAACAATATGATTATGACCAAATCTAAAGATAAGTAAATTGCCGGCTAGGCGTACCTCTCCGAAGACGCTGGGAGAATGCGATGCTGGCTCAACAGGAACAATGCTTTGCTCCACCTCTAAATAACTCTCCAACGCCTCGTCTTCCTCTTCTGGATCTCGTGCCGCGTCACCTGGACGCTCATCATCAACCGAACATTGTTCGGCTTCTTTCTCTGGCTCTTGATGTTCACCATTAACCGAACTTTGTTCGGTCGTGTCTTCTTGTTCGTGATGGTCATCGTCTTTGGCACGGAATTCGTTGGGTAGCATATAAATTCCTTTACACCCAGAAAAATCAATCATGGCTGTTTCGCTAGCCATGACATGCTCTTGATCAATGAAGTTTGCTCCTTTTGATTCAGTAGATTCGGTACATGTACTGTCTATTTCGGCTTCAACAACCGAAGTAACCATACTTTCCGATTCATTCATCTTTTCTCCATGGCTTCCATCAACTTGCAAAGCTTCTTCTTGTCTTGGTTTAACGTGGGGCTTGACTTGATTGCAGCACATAAGAGAGGATTTAATTTCTCCTACTAGAGTAATATTTTCTTGAGGGTCCTTCTTGAGCTCTGCATGGAACATGTGTAGACCTTCCTCTTCAAGCTTTCTCCTGTTTGCTTCATGTTCCTCCTTGAGTTTCTTCTCAAGTGCCTCAAATTCCTCAGCACGCTTTTTCTTGAGTGTTTCATAAGCTTGTCGATACTCGGTCGGTAATTCCTCAAGAGTCAGTGTAGTGAAGTCATCGGTGCTATCCTCTATAGGGCATGATTGTCCCCCAATATTTTTTGTTTCTTTCGGCAGTGCGTTGCCGAAACTAATTTGTAACGGTGAAAACTTGATCTCGAATTGTTTACGCTCCTCTTCACGCCTCTTCTGATACGCCTCATAAGTTTGTATTGCAGCGGATGATGCAGATTTTCTTTTAATGTCAGGTAAACAGCACCGTCCCTTTTGAGTTTCGCTGCAAATTTTTCCTTCCAACCATCTAATCCATATGCGTCGGTAGAAGATGAAGGCACATATGCTCCTGTTAAATTTTCACATGTTCGGCCGTGAACACCGTGAAAGTGCGAAGCCGAATTATATGTCTCACTGGTTCCACATGAAGCTGAAACGTTAGTAACATAAGGTGCCGATTGAGTAATCATATAAGGCGCGGTATATGTCGGTTGGGAGTAACCGGCCAAGTTGCTGGTACCAGCATAGCCGAATCCCCCATCCATCGGCCTGTTTGGGGACGACCCCGCATATTGCGAGTCGGCAGCCGATGGATAAAACCGTGAGACATCCTCATGCCCGTGAGGTGTCTCATATTGATCTTTCGAGTAACCTACGGTACTCATCGGCCTATGATATGGGGCAGCCGATGCATGAGAACCCGAGTACACATGTTGCACGGTGCTAAAATTATAAGGATTTGAAGCATAGAGATTGTTTTGCATTGGCTTTTGCTCATAGTATGAACTAGGGCTAGCCGATACAGTATTCATATCAAAAGATCTACCAACGTCAACATAAGAGTAATTTGCATCTACATAAGAAAATTGCGGATTCATGTTACCGATGTAAATTGCAGTTCTTGATGCGCTCCTCGTAGCAAGAACGGGCTGGAGACCGTTTGCTTCGTCCCCAGCGGAGTCGCCAAAAAGTGTGTTGACACACGAACACGTCACGTGTACCCGCGGCGCCGAGGGAGATGCTCCGCAACTCACTCCGCGGGAGGCTCGCCGGAAGCGCGATACGCAAGACAATCCGGCGGGCGCTTTTGTAGACCCGAAACCCCGCTCGCCCGGGAGGGACCCCGTCAGGGCGGCGCGGCGGCTATGGGCTGCTCTAGGTCGGCCTGACCGCCCCTAGAGCCTCGTGGATTCGCAGCCTCCAATCTTGAAGAACGACGAAGAACGAGAAGAAAGATACAAGGGAGAAAGATAAAAGTAGATGAACACGAAAAAGTAGTAGATGTGTTTGTTCGATTGGTGTTGTTTCAATCGGCCGGCACCCCTCATGTATATAAGGAGCGGCTGGACTTTCCGTGCAAGGAAAGGACTTGGATCCACGTCCAAAACCCTAATTTGGGTCCAATTCGGATGGCTGACTCGAACCTTCCAAAACTGTTCGGTCTGAAAACTGACTGCACCTTGCGGGTCGTTTTTTAGGCAGTAAACTACCTCTGATCGAAATCCCGTAGAAGACAAAGTTGTTCGCCTCGAAAAAACGAAGAACTTTCATGTTATACGTTTTTCCATTTGACTTCATATGGACCGTCTAAATTCAGTTGGAAGCAATTCGATTCGTTTTTCAGCCTTTCCAAATCCTATTCGCCCGAGGACAGAGCATGTCTATGGTAAGGCGGGCCTGCCCAGCGCCTCTACTTGCTCACCCGAAGACAGAGTATTTTGGCTCCACAGATTGCATATGACCTCGGATTGAGATGATCCAAAAACCAAAGTTGTTTGTCTCGATAATACGCACAACTTTCATTCACATTACTTTTTCATTTGAGGTCATCTTCACGGTGATATCGTGCAATTCTCTGTATGTTGTCATCCGGCTCATGTTTGAGTCGTTTTGGCGCGCACCGCTGCCCTGCTACACCGCATTGCCGTCGCGCCTTCTTGTTCGTCGCTCTCCTTGTTACCGAGCTGCCACGGCAGCGTTCTTGCCCATTCTCATGCCGCGACTCCGATCTGGGTCCTTGCCGTGTACCTGCTGCCGTTAGCCGCTGCCGCGGCAGTGTTTTCATTTATTTCTCTGCCGCGATCTCGAAGGAACGAGGTTCTCCGCCATGCGCTCGCCGCTGCCACGACAACCACTCCACCATTTTCTCTGTCATGGCTTGCCCATGCACCCGATGCTGCCGAGTTGTCGTGGCACCATTTCAGTCCATTCTTCCGCTTCGATACATTTGCATCCCAGGACCGAAACTCCGACAATGAGCCAAATTTGACCATCAACACCCTGCACCTCACCCGCCGCCGTGACTTGTGCCTCCCCGCCGCTGCCGCCGCAACAGCGCTGGATCGCCCTGCCTCTGCGCCACGAGCCCGCATGTGGTCACCGACTTCATGTGGCCCGAGGCGAGAGTCTCCCGCACCGCCACCCTGGTTGCCCATCCTCGCCATCGTGGCCTCCCTGGTCGCACATGAGGTCAACACGATCAACTGGGCATTTAATCTGTATCGAGGCATCTATTCGTCAGCTGTGTGTTCTCCAAATGTTTGATGAAATGATTTAGTGGTTGCACTAAGAGCTAGGTGGGGGGAAACACATGAATCAAATTAGGCCGTCAGACTCATACTTTGGTCCGGATGCATTTTTGGAGTTTTTTTAGATGATATGACATGTCTTGATGCAGCTACTTGCTAATATTGTTACCATTTTGCAGGTCAAAATTCTTTGTGCTATGTCTTTTTCACTAGACTTGTCCTCAGGCCATAGCAGTATTTATGTATGGGAGTTTATACCATCTCAATGAATCTATGATAATCCTTAACTGGGATTTTATACATGACGTCAACACAATATTCAGGTGGGTGTTCCTTTTGATGTAAGTATGTAACAACGTGATGGTTTAGGAATGCAATTCACAGCACCACTGATGCAATTTCTCTCAAAATTTGATTATCCTTATTAGTATATATATTATATGGTATGAGTGTGTGCTGATCACATCTTGTTGGTCTCAATGGGTTGGGGGTTCAGCTTAACCATGTTCTTTGGTTCTACTCTTAATTACTTCTCCTGCAATACAACTTCGGATAATACACATGAATTTAAGCGCTACATCATAAGCTTACTAAACACTTCGTAAGACTTGTTGGCGACCACGAGGACCACTAGTGGAAACAGGGGCTTCGGTTTGGCCCTTCCGTCCCGGTTCCCTTACGGACCGGTACCAATCGTGGCACTAGTCCCGGTCATTGGTCCCAGTGCGCCCGCCAGGATCAGTCCCGGTTCGTAGGGGACCTACCGTCCCGGTTCGTGTTACGAACCGGTGACAAAGGGATGCGGGAGGAGGCGACAGAGGTGGGACCAGCCCGGACAATGCACTGTCCCGGTTCTATTTACAGACCGGGACTAATGGAGGGACTTTAGTACCGGCCCTTGTTACGGACCGGGACTAAATATATTCTATATCATCTTCCACCCCCCGACCCGGCCGTGGCCAGGCCGTGGCCATTTTTTTAGCTCCGGGTTCATCTCCATTTTCTTAACCCTTGCTCCTCCCAACCACGAGTTCGGCCCCTATTTTCTCCACCATTTGTCAAGTTTGGCGGCATCTCATCTACCCGACGGTTAGCACTCCGGTGTTCCTTTTTTAGCTCATTTTGGTGCTACTTAGCAAATTTTATTTTTCTAGTGCTAGCAAGGTGTTTGATGAAATGCCTAAGTAAGAGATTTCATTTTTTTTACATGCAATTTTAGCTCAAATTAAAGTATAATGTATTGGGTTTACAGTTGTCCGGTGACCATCTTTACCATCGTCGATCGCCCGCGCCATCCCGTCGCCGGCACCTACTCGGTGAGTCTTGTTTTTATCCCTTTTTAACTTATTGATATACTTTAGATGCATGTATATTATCTTACTTTTTTTATATGTATAGTGTGTCATGGTTTTGATATCCGTCCCCGTCGGTCCTCGTCCGGTCTATAACGATCCGGATGTCGTTGTTGAACCGGAAATTCCAACCGACCCTATCATCGAGTTTTTTGAAAATGAAATTAATGAATTGAAAGCAAAACTGAAAGAAGTGAAAATCTCCGTCTCCAAACCCTAGAAGAGAAGATGAAATTGGAGCTCCATATTGCCGACATCGTCGATGAGCACAAGATCAAGATGGATGCAATGCGCTTGAAGATTAGAAAAATTAGAAATTATGCCATTCATAAAGAGGCTTGGTATCATTATGGTGTTGGTTCGATAGTTACCATAGTTGTGATTTTTATCGCATTTGTTGTTGGGCTTAAATTCTTTAGATAGTTGTATGTTAGTTTGAACCAATGTATGTTTGTGAGACTATATGTATTACATTTGGTTATTTGCTCTACTTTGGTTTGAATGTGATGAACTTATATATTAATTCACTTTATCACTGTTATATATTGAAAAAATAGTGTTAATGGTTTTTTATATTTTATTTATATAATGCAGATGAGTCAGATGAGTCGGCAATGGATGTACAGTGACCGACGTTATCCCGACTTTATTAATGGCATGCATTATTTTCTCCAAGTGGCTGAGAAAAACAAGCCGCCAAATGGTTTTATTTCATGTCCATGTAGTGTCTGCAAGAATACTCAGGACTACTCTACCTCACAAACCATTCACGTCCACCTGTTGAAGTCCGGTTTCATGACCGGTTATAATTGTTGGACCAAGCATGGAGAAAGAGGAGTTATAATGGAAGACAATGAGGAAGAAGAGGATAATGACAACTATCCTATGTTCACTGATCACGGTGGTACATCAATGGGGGAAGATGAAGCTGAAAAAGAGCCCATTGTTGATGAGCCCGATGACGATCTTCGTCGGGCCATTCTTGATGCGAAGATAAACTGTGGAAGTCAAAACGAGAGGTTGAAGTTGGAGAGAATGTTAGAGGATCACAACAAATTGTTGTACCCAAATTGTGAAGATGGGCAGAAAAAGCTGGGCACCACACTGGAATTGCTGCAATGGAAGGCAGAGGAAGGTACTTTTGACAAAGGATTTGAAAAATTGCTGAAAATAATAAAGAAGATACTTCCAAAAGATAACGTATTGCCCCCCAGTACGTACGAAGCAAAGAAGGTTGTCTGCCCACTAGGATTAGAGGTGCAGAAGATACATGCGTGCATCAATGACTGTATCCTCTACCGCGGCGAGGAGTACGAGAATTTGAATGCATGTCCGGTATGCGGTGCATTGAGGTATAAGATCAGGCGAGATGACCCTGGTGAAGTTGAGGACGAGGCGCGCCCCAGGAAGAGAGTTCCTGCGAAGGTGATGTGGTATGCTCCTATAATACCACGGTTGAAACATTTGTTCCAAAACAAAGAGCATGCCAAGTTGTTGCGATGGCACAAGGAAGACCGTAAGAAAGACGTGATGCTCAGACACCCTGCTGATGGGTCGCAGTGGAGAAAAATTGACAGAGAGTTTCCGACATTTGCAGATGACGCAAGAAACTTAAGATTTGGTCTAAGTACAGATGGCTTTAATCCCTTTGGAGAGCAGAGCTCCAGTCATAGCACCTGGCCTGTGACTCTATGCATCTATAACCTTCCTCCTTGGTTGTGCATGAAGCGGAAGTTCATTATGATGCCAGTACTCATCCAAGGCCCGAAGCAACCCGGCAACGACATTGATGTGTACCTGAGCCCATTGTTCAAGTGCAAATGGTTCAACCTGACAGGCGGGGGGTACATGTAGACCCGAAGTACGGAATAACTACAGTGGATATGCAGAATCTTGGATACGACACCGAACCATTCGTCCTAGCCAGTGAAGTGGCTCAGGTTTTCTATGTGAAGGACATGTCTAGCAGACCGAAGAAAAGAAAAGATAAGCAAGCAGTGAATGCATCGTACGACGTCGAGCCAAAGCGCCACATAGTTCTTTCAGGGAAAAGAAACATCGTGGGAGTGGAGGACAAGACAGACATGTCAGAAGATTACAATAAGTTGATGAAATTCCCCCTTCACAGTGAAAATTGACTCAACCATCGCGTTGAATGATGAAGATTGTCCATGGATACGACGCGATAAGAAGAAAAAATGACAGACACGAAGAAGTGTTGAATGATGTTGATTGGTAGAATAATTGGTAGAATTTTGTTTTGACTGTTAAAAAGTTGAGGGTTTTTCATTAAATATTTAAAATATTAAATATATTTATCCTAACCTCGGATTTTATTAGTACAACGGTTTTACTCAACTCATCTATTTAAATGTTTAATATGTATAACATATTCATATTTACATTTGGAAACATGTAAAGTTTATAAAATATGAACATTTGAAAATGAAGAAAAAAAATACAAACGGCCGTTTAGTCCCGGTCCGTGGCTACAACCGGGACTAAAGGCCATTTTCGGGCCGCTGCGAAACTTAGCGCGCCAAAAAGCCCACCTTTAGTCCCGGTCCGTGACACCAACCGGGACTATAGGGGTCTTTAGTCCCGGTTGCTGTCACGGACCGGGACTAAAGGCCGATTTGAGCCTACTTGGTCCCTCTCCGCGGATTTCTTCCCCATTTTTGCCTCCAGGCCCAAGACGCAGACGCCTCCGGGCTCCTCTCACGCGACGACGCCGCCGCCGCCGCCTTCGCTCGCGTCCCTCTTCCTCGCCGCCGTCCCCCGCGCGCTCCGCCTAAGGTACGGCCCTCTCAAACTCTAGATCGGCGGCGGCGGTGGTCCGATGGCACGAACCCTAGCTAGAATCGGCGGCGGCGGTGGTCCGATGGCACGAACCCTAGCTAGAATCGGCGGCGGCGGCGGTCCGGTGACCTTAAATCGGCGGCGGGGACAGTTCGTAGATCGGAAATAAACTTTATTACATTGGTAGGGGTTCATTACATTTACTTAGAGGGGGGAGGGGGAGGTCCTAGCTAGTGCTCGTCGCCCTCCTCGTCGGATAGGATGACGTATGGTGGCGCCTCCCACAGATGCGCCGGCGGCTGCTGCTGCTGCTCCATGGGGACGTCCCGCGGCGGCGTCCCTGGCTCCTGGAGGATGGCGTCCTGGGGCGGCGGCGGCGGCGGCGGCAGCGGCAGCTGGGGCACAGTCGTGAATACCCACGACTGCCCGAACAGCTCCGGTGGGAATCTCACCGGCTCCTGGTACTCCTCCTCCGGCGGCTCGTAGGCCTCCTCCTCCTGGACGAGGGCCTGCACCCAGTCCAGCCCCGGCTGTCCCTGCGGCGGAGGCGGGGGTGGAGGCGGTCCCTGCGGCGGCAGGCCGTGCGGCGGCGGCGGCGGCGGCAGTGCGTCCTGCACCACCATCTCCCATCGGCGGCGCTCGTCGTCGACGAAGGCCTGCCGGGACGCCGCCATGGCTGCCTTCAAGGCGTCGTCGATGTCGTCGTCCTCGTCCATGGGGGCGGCCTCGCCGTCGGAGTCGACCTCCAACCATTGGTCGACGTCGTCCATCCCCTCCGGGAGCACCGGGTACTCCGTGCGCTCCACCGGCGGCACCGGGGCCGGCGCGAAGTAGCTCCGGCGGCGCTCGTCGTGCTCCTCCCGGAACCATTGGTCCCAGTAGGGGGAGCCCGGAGCGTACGCCGGGTCGTCGAGGAGGTAATTGGGGAGGAGGCTGCGCCGGCGTGCGATCTCCACCGCCCTGGCCGTGGGGTCGGTCGGGATCGGCGGCACCGGAATCCGCTGCGGATTCAGGTGCCAGTTGTCCGGGAGGTGGACGTCCGGCCAGCGCACCGGGACGGCGTTGTCCCAGTGCCACTGCGCCTCCTCCACCCGGACGTACCGGCGGTAGCGCGGCGTCGGCTTCTTCTTCTTGGCGGCCGGCGGGCCGGCCTGCGGGCCGGCGTCGGCTTCTTCTTCTTCTTCTTGGCGGCCGGCGGGCCGGCCGGCGGGCCGGCGTCGGCTTCTTCTTCTTGGCGGCACGATGCGGGTCCGCGCCGACGATGCGCACTCCGCGCGGCGCCGACGATGGCGGTGGTGGAGGAGGAGCAAGGGGAGGCAGTCCAGCGCCCCGGCGACGGCCGGAGCGGCCAGAGCCCGAGCCGCTGGACTCGGACTGGTGCTTGCCGCCTGGCCACCACCGCTTCGACATTGCTCCGGCGAGGGCGAGGGGCGAGGGCTAGGGCTAGGACTAGGGCTAGGGCTCGATGGAGTGTGGAGAGGGCGGCGGGGCTAGCTGTGTGAGGTCGCCATCGCATACGGCCGGGGTTTAAAAAGGACGGGGGCCGCGTCCACCGTGGCCAGCATTGACTGCGGGACGGGAAGCCGAGGAGGCCGTCCAGTCGCTGGCAGGTGGGCCAGGAGCATTGACTGTGGGCTCGGACGGTTGGGTGGCGGGGGAGACGAGGGAACGTGGCGGCCGGGCGGCGGTTCCCACGCGCGACGTGGCCGAGTGGGCTGACCGCGCGGCGGTTGGGTGGCGGGGTGGCCGGGTCGCTGGCTGGTGGGCCAGCTTTGACCACGCGCTACTGGCCAGTGGGTGGACGCGGGGGCTGGATTTTTCTAAGGGACCAGCCGCTACTGGCCAGGTGCCGGGCAGGGTGCTGATTTTTCTAAAGGACCAGCCGCTAGCAGGGTGCCTGGCCCTATTTTTTTTTCAGGACCAAGGGCTGTCATTTTATGTGACAAGTTGCACAATGCCACCCCTAATTATTTTGGGGTGTCATTTATGTGTAATTCTATGTCAAAAAAATTACAAACACATATAATTGATTGCAGGTACATTGAGCTATGGCGGACATTCCCTTAATTAGAGACGAGGAGCATGAAGATAAAATGCAACGAATAATCTATGCGAGTGCCCGTGAAGAAGGCGGTGGAGATGATGATGGACAACAAGGCGGTGGAGAAGATGATGGACGACAAGGCGATGAAGATGATGATTTCAGCTCACAATTTCTGAACGACTGCGGTGAGGGACTCCAGTTTGACGATGAAGCGCCCTTAACGACAAACTCCGGCGAGGTATATACATATATTATATAGGCTGACAATTGATCGATCGATCATGTATATATATGCATTTGTTAATTGCACGTGTTAATTAACGATTCATTTTCCAGCCGGCTGGATCGAGCAAATCTGTAAATAATGTTCCTCCTCGAGGCCTGACGAAGAGGATGGCCAGCGATGCTCCGAGGCTAACGATAGAGGAAGTTTCTCAGAGTGGCGAACCGCTGGCACCCATAGCGACCTGTCGTAAATTTGTAAATCAAGCTGGAGTCATTGTTAGGGACATTCTCCCGATCACCATTGCAGAATGGCATAAGCCGAAGGGTGTGGATGAGGATGATGCTTCTTATGTCCCTGATCATACGAAAGAATTGCTTTTCGATACGCTCATGATACATTTCAACATACCAGAAGGCAAGACGGAGAAAGTGAAGGAGTGGACTCTTAAGAAGATGGCCACACAATTCCAGAGCTGGAAGAAAACACTATGGAGAAAGTATGAAGATGAAGATCCAGCTAATTTCACCGGAGCACTCGAGAAGATAAAACATTCCTGGCCCGCATTCAAGGCGTACAAGAATTCCTCTACTGCCGTGGCTCGATCGGTCGTAAATAAGAGAAATGCTGGGAAGAAGGAATACCACCATAGGTTGGGTACAGGTGGCTACAAGTCTGCCATTCCCAAATGGTTAGCCTTTGAAGCGGAACTGGTTGCTAAAGGGATCACTCCACAGACTTTGAACTGGCCCGAGAGGGCCAAGTTTTGGTTGTTCGCGCATGGCGCAGTGTTGGACTCAGAGACGGGGTTGATTGTTGCAAAGGGAAAATGGAAGAAAAAGGTTGAAACAATCGTTCCGTTGCTTATTGACGCAATAGATAAAGTTCGAAAGGGAGAGTACCATCCCGAGAGAGAGAACGACGAGCTGACACTCGCACTGGGGAATCCCGAACACAACGGACGATTACGAGGCTTTCCCGGCGGTACCAACTTGAAGGAAGGGTTTCCGGACTGTGCTGACAGTTATAGAAGCCGTGGGAGAAAGAAGCAGAAGGAGTTAGACCGTTTATCAGAATTGGAGCGCATGGTTTCCGGACTGCGCTGTCAGATTGACTCAATCAGCCAGCACCGGGCACCTGATCAACAGCAGCAACAAGTCGACGTCGTCCAAGAACCGCGAAGAAGCAGCGTGGGTTCCTAGGGATGGCACCCGCAGGGTATGGGTGCGGGTGGAGCCACCCCATACCCTTACCCGTGCCTTCCAAGTTTGCCCATCACCCGTACCCATACCCGTAAGCGGGTACAGTATTTTCCCATACCCTTCACCCGACAGGGTAAACGGATACCTGTGGGTAAAAATACCCGCATTTACAACACATATCAATTGAGACAAAAAAAAAGAGCTTAGATAATATGACCATACATAGTCATAAACAACAACACATAGTCCACACTATTAAATTCATTAACTCACAACAAAATATAGAAATAATTTAACCATACATAAGGCCATAAAATAAGCATTACAATAAAGTGTTGACACTATAACAAGTTTAACCAAAATAAACTCGAGCAATCCAGCAATAGGAAAAAATCTGTGACACATCATCGATCATGGCTCACCTTGAGTTGAACCGCCTACGTACTGCCTATGCGGGATTAGAAAATTAGGTTAGTTTAATTAAACTAAGTCCCACTTGATAGAATTTATACGGGTACCAGGGCACGCGGGTATGGGTTATGCAATCCCATGCCCGTACCCGCTCTGCCCGATGGGCACAAGATTTCCCTATTTATATACCCATGGGTATTTTTTAGTCCCAAACCCTTATCCTAATAGGGTTTTTACCCGCAGGGTACGCGGGCACAGGGTACCCATTGCCATCCCTAACCCTGGGTTCCACGCTGCTACAAGTATCTGCCGCAATAATAGAACAGCCGGCGGCTCACTACCCCGTGGATGATATCACGGAGAAGACGGAGTGTGAGCTTCATATGTTAATGAAGAACATATCCTTCAAGGTGGCGGTCGGCTATGCGTTACCAAACGAACCTGGAGCAAGCTACCATCTTGGTCAGATTCCAGCTGGCTATGCTCGTGTCGGGGTGGATGCTATTATACCGGGATTTGAGGCACTTGAGCTTGACTATCCTGGAGGTGACGATGAGACGACACTGGGACAAGTCAAGCACGGTTTCGTTCTATGGAACAAGAAATACATCGTGCTTCCAGGCTCAGCACCAAGGCCACCGACTCCTCCAAGTAGAAGTCCACCACCTACAAGTCCACCCTTCCTACCCCAGAGGGACCCCAGCGCGAGTCCGTCTCCATCTCCAGCTACACCAGTACGGTCTCCATCTCCAGCTACACCAGCACGGTCTCCATCTTCAGAGCCAGTCCAGCGGTCTCCATCTCCAAAGCCAGTCCAGCGGTCTCCATCTCCAGAGCTAGTCCAGCGGTCTCCGCCTTATAAGTGGTTTGATGCGAAGAGGGCCGTTAATGGTTCGCCTCCTAAGAAGAGACAGAAAAAGCCGCGAAAAGTGAAGACTCCTGAGAAGTTACCTTACGAGAGGACTGTCGAGGAATCCGAAGCCATCAGGAGGGCCGAGGTTACAGCCCATTTTACAAAGAAACCGCCCCCGGAAGAACTACCCAGCATCAAAGGGCTTCCTCGTGACAAACTACATCACACTATTAGGTGCTTATACAACCCTCCACCAAGGCCGTCATCAGACTATGAGCGCTCTATTGAAAAGTCATACGACTCGGTGTTGGAGAACCGGAAATGCGGGAAACAGATAGCCCAGCTGGGACAACAAGCTACGCAATCGCTCCCTCCGCTTAAGGTACTTACCGACAAAGACGCCCACCGTATGGTACCTCAGGGAAGTGTCCGCCACTTCCCTGAGGAACCTTATAGGGTGCCTTATCAATATGTTCAAGGCAAGTCTTTGGTCACAACTGAGGTGGTCAAGTTACTACCAACAAGGATGCGTCAGTTGAATTCATGGTACATGAAAGTCGCAAAGAAAGGTATAATAGGTATCATGGCAAAAGTTAGAAAGGAGGAACACTTCTACGATGACTACGGTGTGCAAATTGATTTCTCCGAACTTTTCCAATTATACAATGGTTTACCCCTCGATAAAGCAATCATCAGTATCTTTTGTCTGTAAGTTATTTATTTTTGTAATTTAATTAAGTCTTTATATATATATATAGCTCACAGCACATTCTAATTTTGGTACGCTATTTGTGCAGAAAGAAGATGATCGACTACAAAAGGGAAATAATAAAACCGGTGGAGATTGGTTTCATGGACCCTAATGTTATTCATGAAGTGAGCATAAGGGAGAAACCACAAGTTGTAAAGGGAGTAATGATAGAGGCTTTCAAGCGACACCAAGACAAAAAAGAAATATTTCTTCCTTACAACTTCAGGTAAGTGTTACTAATTGCTTGTACACATTCTATTTTTGCTCACCCGGTATCTTAAGTCTAATTGATGAGTTATATGCGCATGCCTCTGTATGTAAATTTGCAGCTACCACTTTATTCTCGTGGTCATTAGATATCACCAGGGAATAATTGAAGTCTACGACTCATTAAGGAGAGACCCTAGAGAGTACAAGAGCTTGTTTGATGTCATGAAAGAGTAATTTAAATTCTTATCACATTACTATACCGACCTCTCTTTCATTCATTTCGTGATATCAAGTAATTAATTAATAACAGATGTTTTGTTCTTTCTTTGTCGAGTAGAGCATGGCAGACATTCGTCAAGTAAGTACCCGGTAAATGGCACGAGAAGCTGGTATGGACTCCGAACCAAGTAAGTAGTACTATACCTATATCCATGAATTAATGTAGTTTGCAATACCATTACCAAACTTAATGTGTTGAATTCTATTCTCGAACAGTGGTGTCTGGAACAGCCAAAAGGGACCCTCTTATGTGGGTACTACGTTTGCGAGTACATTCATAGGATGACTTATGAAAAATTCGAAAATCGAAGAAACGCAGAGGTACGTAATTATACATTGTTCACAAATTTTTTTTAACAAAATAATATGCATATCAATTGTGTGGAGTTTCATTCATAATTGTTTAATTTTCTCCTTCTTTTAAAGATTGTAAGGAAGCGGGCCGGCCTCCTACCAGATGACCGTATAAGAGCAATTGGGGAGGAGCTGGCGGGATTTCTTCTTGATGATGTCATACCTGAAAATTCAGAGCACTATTATCTACATATATAAATGTACTATGATTTCATGCATGTATAATTAATGCATTTGAGTACTTTGTGTACGGAAACGTGACGACAAATTCATGTGTTACAATTAATTTGTAAGTGTGTTATATATATGCATCAACGTGTGATCATAGTACAATATAATTTATATCGACGTATCGACGTGTTTCCGAAACTATCCAAAACCCCGGCACTAAACACAGTACACGACACCCGGTCCGTGCAATTCTGAAAAAAATTATAAAAGAAAAAAAAGGCCTAACGGTAGTCCCGGTCCGTAACACGGACCGGGACTAAAGACATCCAGCCCGCGGGCTCGCCCGTGGCCACGTGGGAGGCACTCTAATCCCGGTTCGTAGCCAACCGGGACTATAGGGGGGGGGGGGGGGGGGCTCTAGTCCCGATTTGGTAGTCCGGGTTGCCCAGCCGGGACTAGAGGCCGTCTGGAACCGGGACTACTGCCCCGTTTTCCACTAGTGGACAGATTTTTGCAGGTACTTACCTAACTCTACAGTTAGTGTTTTTATTCAGCTATTCCATGATAACTGATGTTTCAGAGAATATGGGAGTTGGGTGCATATATAGAACCCTGCTTATAGTTATTTAAGCTGCAGGTTACTGTACCACGACTACCTTTTTGCTTCACGTGCATTCTCTTGATGGTAATACGAGAAAAATGATGGGCTATACTATAATGCTCACTAATTGAACCGTGTAAACTGTAAGAACCATTTTTGTACATGTTAATGTTTTTCTTCTTCTTTGAAGTTGCATATTAATTTGGTGACCCTTAAACTTGTTAATTACTGCTCACATGCAACTTAGGAAGAATTATGTTTTGTCTTCTTTAGTCATTCTCGGTTATTCCTTCAGCAAGACAACAAGTTCTTATCATCTTATGCATACTAGCTACATATCAAGGTACATTCATGTCACGGTGACGATTTTTGAACTAATTAAACAATTGACGAGCTTGATCTAACTGAGTAGAAGATACATATTGCGCTTTTTATCATCTCAGTGAGTTGGGTCACAATTTTTACAGTTTAATACACAATTTCCATCACTGCTAAATTAATTCTAATGGTGCCAATCGTCTGTCAATCATATTTAGTGAAAGTGTGCAACCCTTTATATGCTTCATTAGCAGACTGGGTATATTAGTGTCCTGAATGATGTTGCACACACCGCTCTTTCTTGTTGAATGAGCTGAAGATGGCACTGCTCTGCATGACGATGTTGGGCACTATCGTCTGGGCTTCTGTTGCTTGTTGTCAACAGTTCAAGTCAAGGCTACATTGTACCCCTTTGCCTTTTTGCCAAAGAAAAATAATATTCCACCAATATGTAAAATGTAACATATGGCTTGGACAGCATGTGGATCGTCAGATTCAGATGTTGTTATGTATCACTATCAATTAAATTTTCATTTGCCAATCATCTGAAGTGGTAACCAGATTAGTAGCAGGTTGGGCACTTGAGTGTTGCAGTCAACTATTCCATAAAGTGTGCATGTTGTCTCTCAATAGGTACTTATTCAAATCTATCTGGTTAGGTTTGTTGTTTCTCCTAGCATCCCTAGATAAATGCTAGACGCTATGGCATTCAGTAAGTTCTTTAAATTGCATTCTTGATTCATGATTGAGGTGCTGGAAGTTGTTTAATTTGCACATGTGCGGTTCATTCTTGTAGTGCCATTGTATTACTGTTTCATTATTTCCTCCGGCAAGTTTTTTGGCGCTAGCAAAGAACCCTGAACTAAACACTTTACGAGCTCTTCCCGTTTCTTGAATGATTACGATGTTGCCATTTATGCATGCTTAACAGTTCCATATGGTATATTGCTGTTCAATTTGAAGTTTCCGGTCATTAATTTTCAGTCTGTACCAAATGAATATTTCTCTCCGGACATTTTAGGAGCTGATGATTGTTACGGTGTTATCGCTGATGTTCTGGACAGTCGATGGCATGCTGACGTCTGTGGCGGACAATGTTTGGTGTAGGGCAAGTATCTCATATTCGGATTACATTTTGTAGCGTTATGAAGATAAGTATTAATTGTACTAAGAGTTCTAATTGTAATTAGTTCTACTGTAAGAATCTAACAGCAATATTGTGCTACTACTACAGACTTGGCATGCGCATATGTTTTTGTGAGAGTTCTATTGAGTCGTAAATACTAGAGTTCTGTCCATGATGGACTTAAATCAACTGTCATCTAAGAGTTTGTAAAAATATTTTTGATTCTTTTTTGCGTGTTCAACTATCTGCTGAAATTTATGTCCACCAAGTTTGTAAAAATCACTATTCATCCAACGTGCTTACGTACCATTGATCGATTCATTTTGCAGAACAGGTTTGGGAAATTCATTTTGTTTGGCTAACTCTTGTGGTTAATCACTCTTCCACAAGAGTTGCAATAATGCTAGACAAGAGGAAGGAGAGACATGATTATCCATACGTTTGTAATTGTTGCTGACTAACATCATTTGCTTTGCATCTTCACTCTATATAAATATTATTAGATTGTGCTTGAAATTATATATTGTCATGACTACTAGGCCATTATCTGCAGCTTTTGAACAAGCGAAACGTTCATAGAGAATGAACTCATGCAGGTTTAGTTCAGAGATCTTCGAGTATGTGATAAACCAATGAAGAACTTGGAGCTTCAACATTAGAACATTGAGGATGGACCATTGACTAGAGTACTTGTCAAATCGTGCATACTAGATATCTGACAAAAGGAGCTACCGTTATTTGTAATAAATATTCTATTTGAATAAATGGTGAATAGTTATTGACACTATTACTAATAGGACGTGCATTGCACGTGCACTTTTACTAGTCTCTTCAAGTGACCAACCTCCCCATGTGGAACTCTTCTCTTCCCGTGATTTGTCTCCTCTATTTTCAGATAAGTTAATTTGAACAGTTAACAGGGTGGAGGATCATTACAAATGAATATTCCTGCAGGATTCTTCCATGATTTTTTTAAAAACTTGTGTTCGTAAGATAGCAGGTTTATTACGATTTTTATACCTTCCATTAGAGAATGTTGCATTAACAACTGAAAACATCTATTTTAAATCTAGACAGTCGTTCTATTGGAAAGCATAGAAGAAACCTCCAGGAAAATTATGTGCTACCAGGCTAAAGGAATAAATAATGAAACACTTTCCAACACATAAATCAAATATCTTGATTATCTTCGGCTGAAACCTCACATTATCAACCAATGCTATTATCTAAAGTTTACTCTAACCCAAGGGAGACCCATAGTGATAAGAAATTAGAAACAACACAAAATATCTATGAGTTGTATTATTAATCTCCTATCAAAATTCATTGTAACAATTAAATAATTCATTTTATATCTTTTGCGTGCACTTTGTGTTGTTCCTGCACACACAATGAGGCCGAGTAGGATAAAATTAACATGGTGCAATACAGTTCCAGTGTTATCTCCGTGAACATTGATCTGAATGAAAACTTTGTAGTACGAGCAGAAAACCCCAAAAAACGTTCAAGATTTGAATTTCTTGACAGATCTTAGCTGGGAACGAAACACCCTTATTATGTGCACACTTGTAAGTGGCAGGTGTATAATAAAATCTTAATTGCCTGACCTCCCATATCAATTCTTGGCAGAAGTAGCATTGATAGCGAAATGCCTGAAGCTAATTAAAAATACTTGGAGAAGGTGTTGCAAGTTGCATAGAATATTGGAGATTATCCATAGTATATATTTTTCTTCATGTGATGGAATGGTAAGCCCACCTGCAAGCGCTAACCGAATTTAGTTTCTCAAAACGCTGCACAAATAAAGTACATCTAATTGCTCGAACACAAAGTACTGCAAATATGAAAGCACCTAACAAAGACAATATTTGAGTGCTTCAATCTCCTGCAAACAGAGGTGGTAATTTGAAAGCACGAAACAAAGACAGAGATAGTTGATTATACATATACATCTTCTTTTGATGCTTTGATTTGCCAAAAAAAAAAGAGGTAAAACTAAGTACATGAATCCCTGCTCAAGTGCTTCAATCTCCTCCAAATAGAGGTGGTGCGTGCTAGGTGATTCACAAACACCATGGAGCCTAATCGACACAAAAACTGCAAATATGGCTAAACATTCACCATAGTACTTTAAGATACATCAACCAGGGCAGGAAGGGGGTAGAGGAATAGAGTGTTTTGTTCAAGGAACGGTTGTATGGAGATGTTCCACAGGAGCTTACCAACATGAGTTGTATGGGGAAGGCACCACCATGGATGGGAGGAGAATATGCAGCTGCAGTCAACCTGACTTGTGAGCAGCTCTGTCACCTCTGCCCTGAGATCGGTAGAAACTAAGCAACCAACTCAACAGGATAGCAAGGGATCGAGGCGATGAAGTGTGCAGGCGCGACATGACGCCGAAGAGGAAGTGAGCAGTAGGGCATGGCAGTGCAACTTAGGATTCGCCCTCGATCGCTCAAGGTAGGCTGGCGTAGTGGGAGTGTGTCCCCCTCGCCCTGGACGGCAGCATGCCGTGCTGTGTGGACGTCACCGGTTCTGGTATCATCATCACAATATAATCCACGGCTCAAGGTTTAGGTCTCTGGACTGGTCCAGGTCAAGAAACAGACATAACTATTTAAGCTTGTGCATAAGCCAGCTGTCCAGGTAAGCCCAGGATAACAGTAAAACTAAGTCAGTGAAATTTGAAGCTGCCTCTTTGGAAAGGATATCGGATGAGCTTATTTCAGGGGTGAACAGTGTGAAATCTGAAATTCCCCTGGACTTGTTTGCCTACTGTTTCGATGGAATTGCTGTGTTTTGGACTGTTTATTTGAATCAGTTACCAAGAAAATCAAGTTCAAACATAAATAATTTTTCTGATGAAGCAATCATAAATATGTAACATTTTTGCTCACTGGTATTCACTGCAATAGAAAAGCATGCATGCTGTTCTTGCTTCATCCATACATACATGCATGAACAGTCAGCCAATTTTACTACTCATCAGCAGGAAAATTTCAAAGAGAAAATAATATAAAGTGATTACATCCGTACGTGCTCTTTTTTGCTAGCAGAAAACGGACATGGTAAGAACTCTCGTGATCTGCATTTTCCTTCAGGTGTTGATCAATCGGGACATACAGGCACGCCGAAAGAATTTACCATTAGGCCTCGGGGAACAGATGGCATCGGGGAGCGGGGGGCTTGTACGGCGACCCCTGTCTAGTTCGTGGCGCCCCGGCCATCTCTGTTAGCGAGTTGGGCAGCGACCAAAACGGGGAGCTTGGCGGCGAGCTAGGGGCGGAGGGACTTCGGGGCGAGCCGGACGGCGGGCAGAACGTCGATCTTGTTCAGGGGGGTACCACGGCGTCAGCGCTCCCGTCCGGCTCCGCGGTGCGGCAACGATGGCTTGTGATACGGGAGCAGCGGCGCGGGTCTTCTGGATCGTCGGATCGGTAGCGAGGCAGCCGGCATCGCGGAGAGCGAGGCGGCCGGAGGGAGTGGACGGCAGCGCGACGCAAACCCTGGTCTGCTCTGTCGCCATCGCGAATGAAAACGAATTGGGGAGACGAGAGAAAACCGAAGAGTTGAGGCGCTGCTTGAGGTCCTGTTTGGCGGCGGCGGCGGGAGTGGGATGGGAGGAGGCGCGCATGAACGATTCCATTCGCCTCTCCCTGTCGCCTCTCCTTGTAACTGCATAACCTAGATGGGCTTTGCGGGGTTTTGGGCCAATTCACCACAGAAGGCCGATTTGACCTCCAGAATAGCGTCTCCTAGGGACATTCGGCCCAGTGCGGAAAGTGACGACGATCCAATGACAGCAAACGTATCGTGGGCATGATCTAAGGGCTGAGAATGTACAGGTCGTGAGAGAGCTTCGCGGGGCGTGATTTTTCGGCGAGATCCCGGCGTTGGCTCGAGCTCAGCGGGCGGCAGCTGGCCTGTGCGGTGCGGAGGCACGCGGCTGCGGCTCGGCGGTCAAGGGCGTTGAGGTTGGGCGTGTGCGACGGCGGAGCTGGGGCGCATCGCGCAGCACTCTGCGTGTGGCAGCAGGGTTGGGAGCGGGGCGCGGCCAGGGGATGGCGTCTCCTCGCTCGCGACATCGGCTAGATGCGAAGGTGGGGAGCGGCATGGGGCGGCAGGCGCGCGGCGCGCGCAGCTTGCCGCAGCGTCGGCCCTGCCCGGGCACGATCTGGGTCTTCGATCTGCCGGATGATGTCTGTGGTGCTGCTGCGTGCAAGCGGGGGTCCCGGCGGTGTGCTCCCCGGCGGTGTGCTCCTGGTCGGGACGGCGGGTGGCTGAGTCAGGTGACGGTGGATGATGTGCGTGCCTGGTAGGGAGGTTGGGGGCGGCAAGCCAGGGCGGCGGCCCCGGACCGGGGCTGCTCCGGCGGAGCGGCTGATGCGGGCATAGCCATGACAGCGGCCGTGGAAGGTGGTGCCGCGGCTGCTGCGACATGCGGTGGAGCTCGGTGGTTGACGACATGGCCAGGATGCCATCCTGCTGCTCCCGAAGCTTTGCGGTCAGGTTGCAAGGACTTCGGTCGGTGCCGACGAAGGTTAAAATGTAGTCAGAATGTAGGCACGCGTTACTTAAAATGTAGGCGCGAGATGCCGCGCCCGTCTATTATGACTATAGAATGTCAGAAATTTATAAATATATATTTTGAAATTTACCTTTTGTATATATTTAAAGTAAAGGCAACCGTTTGAAGTGTATTTTAAGTAAATACATTACTATTATGAAGTATCTTGGCCATTATTCTCTCAATTACTCTTATTACATATAAGCAAAAATTGAATGGGAACATTTTGCCACGTCCGTCTAATTGTAAGATAGAATGGTAGAAAATAATAAAACCAGCCAGTCTATTTGTCCAATTTGAAGGTAGATATTTGTGTGATATACGGCAGACCAAAATTGAGCAGGTTATTTTAATCATTTACACAGAAGTCGTGCCATCTTAGGAGAGGATTTTTTTGGATCTAATTGGCTTGAAACTACTTTGAGCGTGTATTGATCTGATCGTACATGCATTTGCAGGACAAGCATATTTACAAAAACCATTTGGACAATATTGATGGCACAAAATGTGAGCTCGGTGGCTCAAACTGCTAACAAGGCAGCAACCAAAAAATATGTCATGAGTAAGGGAGAATTCACAGGGTCCATGAAAATGAACCAATAGTTTTTGTTTCTATCTATCAGCATTGCCAATGCTCTTTCTATATAATACATTTTCATTCATGTATGATGTATTGATACGAGGACAAGAGAGACTAGCGAGGCAGCAATCCACAATTAACATCACTGTTGCATCTCAATCGTAACCATACAAAATATTATTGACTGGCGCTCACCATTTAGGACATATACAAGTACTGTATGAATAGTCGACCACGACACACTTATAGCCAATCGAAACTTACAAAATTTCTATACAAAACAAATAAGAAAATGGTTGGCTAATCTTTCCAAACACGTCATGATTTCAAGCCTAAGTAATTTTTTTGAATTTTCAAGCCTAAGTAATCATTCTGACAGCAATAATACAGGAGCGTCACCGGAGGAATAAGATACAAATGTAAGGGCTTACCATTCGTCACTGTATTTTTTGCCGTAAGGCTCCATCTTTGCCATAACATGACTCCAGGGAGTGCGTATGGATTAGACCATCCAAAATTTATGAACTAAATTCAGCTAAATTGTCATGATGGAAGAAATAAATGAGTGGACGAATTGACATTAGACGGAGGAGAAAATGAAAAAAGTTGCTATTTCTGTTCATCGTTCTCGTGATTGGGCAATGCTCGATGAGACTCAGGACGATCAATTGTCTGGGAAATCCATAGTACTACACTTCTACCCCACATGCTATTGGCACCAAATTTTACATCAACAGTGTCCTTGTTCAGGGCAAGAAGTGACGAACATTAGAAAAATGAAAATTTAGCAAGGAAGGGATCTCATAAATCAAAGGGAAGAACCTATCGCAGTAAATAAAGCAGCAATCTATAACGGCAAGCGGCACAAGCAGATCTGTCCACACATGAACAAGCAGAGAATAAGCCATAGCATACAGCAGTTGAAAACATAGGCCAGGACGAGAGGGTCCAAGGATGACAATACCTCAATTGCAAGTTCTAACTTCTGACACACCTTTGTAGTGCCAGCGCCGTGGAAGGACGAAAAGAACCAATCAACCTGGTCACTGAACGGAAACAGAAACTAAGCGCCGGCGAATAACACCACGCCTCTTCAGGCTAGCCCCAATGGGAGTAACTTAGCTAGTAACTTCAGTGCCACCTAAGCAAAAAAGATGATGTAGCAGCTAATTAATGAGGAAAGAGAGGAATAGAGTAACATAGCTAGTTACTGTAACATCACAATTTTCTAGACAAGATGAGTCTATAGAGTAATAAATAAGATCATCTATGTTACTCTATTTATGTTACTTTACATTATGGTGATAGTAACTAAGACTAGTAACATATGCATGTTACTAGTCTTAGTTACTCTCCATTGTGACCAGCCTCAAGGC
Source organism: Puccinellia tenuiflora (assembly GCA_012064385.1). Taxonomy (NCBI): domain Eukaryota; kingdom Viridiplantae; phylum Streptophyta; class Magnoliopsida; order Poales; family Poaceae; genus Puccinellia; species Puccinellia tenuiflora. The sequence continues at coordinate 191,198 of QRDG01001059.1, forward strand.
AATGGAAAGGGCGGCAAGCACGCACCCGACTGACTGAGCACGCATAAGAATAAGAATTCAGAAGTATGGAGGACAAAGAGGATAGTGGGAGGCGTGGGTCCATATGTAGGGCGTGAAGTAAATTATGAGTAGTAACTGACCTGCACTATCAGGCATCGGCAAGTGGTGCATCTTAATCCCCATTAATGTCTTCTAGGAACGGCATTGTCACTCACGCAGGCGGATGATTTCGAATCGATCGAAAGCAATTTGACGCCTCTCATCACCGTCGACGCCCACCCGTGTTCCTCGGGTCGTTCGATCCCAAGCCGTTTCTTTGTTTTTTTCTCTCGGCCTGAATTGCAGCCTAGCGAGCATCACGTCGATCCCCTCCTCTCTTTTTTCGCGATCTGAGTTCAAGCCTGGCGAACGTTCATAGTAGCAACGACCCCATTCTCTCTTAGGTGAGTCGGTCCAGTAACGAATTAGATGGGCTGTGTGGATATTTCAAGCCCAGTTAACCACATAAGCCACACTCGATCTGCAGAGTAGCGGCCCTAGGGAGGAGCGGGCCAGTTCGGGATCTGATGGCCAGAAACATCCCCTGACGCGATCAGACGGCCAAGAATACTGATAGCGTGAGAGGCTTCCTCTTTGGCTTATATGGGATTAGGCACAAGGCTTACTTGTTTTGTATGTACACTTGACCGCAGGATCCATCAATATTTTCCCCTCAAAATTAATAATCCTCCATGTGCTACCCTTTTTGTTGCAAACCTTGGTCAGTCTGTTTCTGACCGTGAGCTAAGAGCAACTCTAGCAGTCCCTGTACTCGCGAAAACTGCAAACGCGAGTACAGGGCGCGGTAAACGCCTTTTGCAGGCCGAAAAAACGCCGGCGCGGATCAGTCCCCGCAAACGAAACCCGCAAAACAGAATATCTGTTTTGCGGGTTTCGTTTGCGGGGACTGATCCGCGCCGGCTCGACCTGTGGGAGATTGTCCCCGGGAAATAGGGGTGTCTCCAAGGTATCGTGTAAGGGGCTGAACACGGAGTCAAACAATCCACAACGTGCTCCGGCGACGGTGCTCGTCAGGCTTGCTGCGGACGACACTGCAGAGATTGACACAAGGTATTACCCAGGTTCAGGGCCCTCTTGTGGAGGTAAAACTACTACGTCCTGCTATGGTGTATTGCACTGCTTGGAGAGTTTACAATACAAGGGGAGAGCTTGCCGAGCTCTCGGTGGCTAACAATGGCTACTTGCTAGTCTTTAAATCTAGGGTTTTTGGGCAGGCTCCTAGACTCCAAAAACCGAACCCTTTGCTTGGGCGTGCTCCTCCTCCTTTTATAGGCGTACTGGGCCTCTTCTGCCCAAACATTTGGGCGGGAAGGGCTACCACATGGCGACGAAGGAGGAGGCACGGTGCACCGTAAAGGTGAGGTCTACCATAAAGGTAAAGCTCGTGGACGCGGTCCACGGCAGGGGAATGGCGTCACCAAAGCTGAAAAGGGGCACCGACCAGCTGGACAGCGGGCCGGCGCTTGCCGAGGTGGGAGGTGGCCCACGGTGACGTCGTCCTTGGAGCGTAGCTGCAGACTGTTCCCTTGTCACCAAAGAGGCAATACTCGTTGTCTGCTTTGCTTGGCTCCGCTTTGTTGACTGCTTTATACATGGAAACGGCAACTGCGGCGTTGTCGTCATCGCGCGTAGGCACGCGCGTCACTCTGCACCCGGCGCTGAGCCCATGTGCGCTCTGCCGCGGGAGCAGAGATGGCTTCATGAAGAAAGCGCTTCGCGAGGCGAAAAACCTCGCCAAGCCCTTCAGCTTGGTCCTTGGCAGAATTGCGGGCGGCGTCGGAGACGCCTTGTCGAATAGCGATCCCTCGCTAAGGGAAAGAACCCTTGGCGAGGAGAACCCTTCGCGAGGAGAGAAATCCTCGCGAAGCTCGCCAGGCTTGGAGAGCCTGGTCCTTAGCGAAAATCATCCAAAGAATCTTGCGGGCCCTGGCAGGCCGGCCCGTGGTACCCTGGTTTCCACTGTGCCGACAGTAGCCCCCGGGCCCGCGATGGGCACGCCGAGGCCCATGGACGAAGGCGAAGCGTCGAGGGGCCAAAGATGCCTGGCAGGGCCGCGACACGTGTCACGCAGCGGTTGCGCCCGCGGCCACGACCTCCTCGGCTCCAACGGGTGACATGGTGGGGCCCGCCACGACTCGAGTGCTGGTCAATAAAGCCTGGGCGCGCAGGCGGCGCCCATTACTTCTCCCGTAACTCCTCCGCACACTTCTCCCCACGCCTCCAATCTCTCCAGAGAGCTCCAATTTCCAGAGCACTTCTTCTTCTTCTCCGGCGACCATGGCACCCAAGAGAGCAGCCGCCGACTTGAAGGGCAAGGCCACCGCGCAGGCGAGCTCGTCTACGGCGGCGGCGCGGGACGCTGCGCCGGTGGCGGCGCGGGACGCTGCGCCCCAGGGGACAATGCCCGAGTCCCTTATCAGCGCGGCGACGGTTTCCAAGGTGCGGCTCCTGGTGGCCTCCAACACCCACGAGCTCGGTGCCACCAACATAGCGCCCGGCAGCAGCAGGGTCGGCGCGGGGTTCCACCCCATCTTCTTCCACACACTCTTTGCCGGCTTCGTTCCTCCTTTCTCCAGTTTTCTTCTAGGGGTCCTTGAGGCATACCGAATCCAGCTGCTCCATCTCCATCCAAACTCCGTGCTCATTCTCGCCATCTTCGCCTACCTCTGCGAGGCGTATGTTGGTGTCCGCCCCTCGGTGGCGCTCTTCCGGAGCTTCTACTCCCTCCGGAGCACCAAGTCGAACGAACGATTTGGATGCGTCTCCTTCCGCATCGCTGCAGCCAGGAGTGAAGGGTACATCCCCATCGCATGGCAGGGTGAGAACGCCATTACCGAGGTGACGAAGAAAGTGGAGAAGTTCCGCGAGAAGTGGGTTTTCGTCGGCACCAAGTCGTCGAACCGCCACCTGGAGGTTCCCGTGGCGCCCCCGAGGAAGTGGGCGCGTTGGGCGAGCGGTGAATTTGAGGGCCCCAAGCTTGAGGCAGTATACGAGCGTATACAGGTGCTCCGCGAGGCTGGGCTCACCGGCCGGATGGTGGCAATGGACTTCGTTTCGCGCCGCATTGCTCCTCTCCAGTGGCACTCGAAGCCGATGTGGACCTATTCGGGCCCGGACGACAGGATGCGCCTCAGCCCTGGCGACTTCACTTCGGACGAGACGAAGCGGATCATGAAAGTCCTCTTCGCCACGACGTCCATTCCGGCCCCAAGCAACGACGACGCCTTGCCGCTGTTCGCCTACACGGAGGAGCGAGTACGCGAAGCCCGCAAGCTCCTGCCCCACTTCGACGAATGGGGTATCAAGCCCGCGAGGCTCGTTGGGCCTCGCCGCAACCCGTGGGCGGCGGAACAAGAGCAGGAGGGCGACGCGCTGGAGCCAGACGAGGACGAGGCGTCCGAGGAGGACGAGGCGTCCGAGGAGGACGAGGCTTCAAGGGGTGCCGACCCCTCGGGGGGCGACGCAGGCTCAAGGAACGCGCCGCCCGGCGAGGACCTCCAGGAGATCTCTTCCAGCGACGACGGGGGCGCCTTCCACGTGGTTCGCTCCCAGCGCCCCGCAGAGGAGGAGGACAGCAGCGGGGGAGGACGCCGCGAGCCTCACACCAAGGTCCATGACAGGGACGCTGGGGTCGCCACGAGGGGGGCTCCTCGCGAAAAGGTAGCGGCGCCCCACGAGCAGGCCGGAGCGAGCACTCTCCAGCCGCCAAAGGGGAAGAAGAGGGTGTGGAGAGCGGTCGACGAGTGAGTTTGGCTCTTTCCTTTCCTTTCAGCGCTTGCCTCTGCGAATCCCCTCCTGAAGGATTTCTGCTTGGCTGTGTTTTTCAGTGTACCCGTGGCGCCGAAAAAGCGGCGACTCCGCAAGCTCGGGGAGATCGCCGGCACCGCCGAGGCACCTGTGGCCGACGAGTCGCAGCAGGCGGCCGTCGAGCTGCAGCATATGGCTGACGAGCCTCGGCAAGCGGCTGTCGGGCAGCAGCAGGAGTCAGCTCCTCTCGCGGGTGAGCACCGCGTGGAGGTGGTGATGATTGAAGAGGCGGCGTCGCCTCCAGCTAGGGCTGCCTCTCCCCCCGCGGTTGAGCACCACGTGGAGGAGGCGATCGAGCTGGCGACGCCTCCGCCTACTCGGGCGGCTACTCCTCCCGCGGCGGAGCACCGCGCGGAAGAAGAGGAGGTGGATGAAGAGATCATCACGGAGCCGCCCCCAGCGGCAAGGGAGGCTTCCACAAGGAGGGCAGGTACTCCCGCTGCCACGGCAGACGCGGCCGCCATGGAGGGGGCAGAGAGCGGCCCTGAAGAGCGGGAGGCAGAGAAGCCTCTGGAGCCCCCGAGCGACGGGGCCAGGGGCGAGGAGATGCCCAGCCCCCTGAGGGCTCTCGATGCGGGCGGCGAGGGAGACGCCCCCACGAGCCCTCATGCCGCGGCGGGGGCCGCTACAAGTTCGGGGCAGGGTGCCCTAGGCGCCTCGACAAGCGTCGAGGCCTCCGCGCCCCACAAGGATGCGGGGGTCTTGGTGCTGGGCGAGCCGCGCCCTCGCGCGGTTCGCCGCGACGTTGTCTTCCGCCAATCACGGCAGGCACTCGACGAGCTGGCGGCGCAGCTCGCCAAGGAAGATCTCGCCAGGGAGAAGGAGCGGACGAGGCTTGCCGACGCCTGGGCCCTTCTCCACGAGCGGGTGGAAATGTGCCGCCGGCAGGACGCGGCGGCGAAGATGGCGTGTGAAGAAGCGATGCGCTTCGCGAAGAAGACCCGCGACAGCGTCAAGCGGGAGGCGGCCGAGGTCATGGACCAGCTGGACGCTGCCCGGGTGGCGCTGGAGTCGGACACCACCGCCAAGCACTAGGAGCTGGCGGCGCGCGAAGAGAAGTTCGCCAACGAGTCCGAGGCCGTGAGGACCCTCTTGTGGGAGCTGCGCGAGCAGCTGGACGCCCGCGAGGGGCAGCTAACGCCTCGCGAGATCGAGCTGAAGAAACGCGAGGAAGAGCTCTCCCTCCGGGAGAAAGAGCTGGATCGGCGCGAAGAACAGGTCCACTCTCTGGAGGAGGAGCAGGCCACCCGCGAGGGGCTGCTGCAGGAGCGTGAGAACTCAGTGGCCAGGAGCGAGGCCACCCGCAAGGAGCGCCACGACAAGCCAACGCTGACCTCGCGATGAAGCAGAAAAGGACCCAGGAGGAGGCCGACGCCATGGTTGAGCGCATCCGCGAGAGCCTCGCCAATGACTATGACGCCAAGGCCACGAAGCAGGAAGAGCGCTTCACGATGAAACGCAACGAGTTCCTGCATCAGATCGAGGGGCTCGAGGAGTCGGAGATGGCATTGACCTCCCGCCTTCAGCACGCCCAGGAGGCGCTGGCTCGCGCGGAGATTGCCGCCCTGAAGGCTGACCTGAGCGACCTCCAGCAACAGGTGGGGCCGGCCGCGGACCGCGCAGAGCAAGCGCAGGACTCCGCGCGGCACAACCGGGCCATGACGCGCCAGCGCCAGCTCATGCTCCACGAGTTGGTTCGCCGCGCGAACGCCATCGGGGACGACTTGAGGATCGAGGTCCCCCACCTTCCCTCCGGAGGGATCAACGACGAGGCAGCGCACACGCAATTCTTCGGGCAATTCCTCGAGGAGATTGAAAGGGTCGCGAAGTGCTTCGACGAGCGCGTTGTGGCGGAGAGCCGCGATCTCCTCGTCCTAGCCATCAGCCGTGTCTTCAGCAACCTTCTGAAGCTCTGGCCCTCGTTCAACCTCAAGGCCGTGATGGAGCCGGTCGAGATCCGCAGCAAAGCGGGGGAGGCCGCTGAGGTGCTCGCCAAGAAGTACGACCAAGTCTTGGTCGATGAAGATGAGGGCGACGGCGAGGGAGGCGCTCTGGGAGCAGGAGCTGGCGCGGATGGAGCGGGGACCTCGGGAGGCGCGACGGCCTGAACTCCTCCCTGTAGCTGGGCGCGCATGAGGCATATTATCATGGCATTTCGATTGTAATAACTTTTGTAACAACTTTCTTTTAGCTTTGGAACGTGCTTATGAATGTCCCTCGGGAAGCCTTTGTCCTTCCTCCTCATGTCTTTTTCGCTCTACGTCTTAGGACCCTCTCTTAGCGCTACACCACCGCCGCTTCGGTATGTGCGAGTCAGTGCTCCACAAGTCCGGGGGGTGCGTGAGGCCTCGAGAAGTAGGAGCTCCTCGAAGCGCGATGCTTGGGGCCCCCCTTTGACGTGCAAGCAGCCCATGAGGCATAGGAGAGAGAAAAGAGACTCGAGGGGCGAAAACCAGCGAGAAGAGATCTGAACAGGTGTTTAGACTTAGCTTGCCGAGGTGTTTTCGCCTTGGAAAGGGTGTTGGTTCCCTGGCGAGGCGTTTTCGCTTTGTTGTTGCCTGCGGCTTGGAGAGCCTGTTTTCCTGCATTCGGAGAAATAGGCATACCCACAAGCAATAGATAGCTAAAGAATCTTATGGTGCTCGTAGGTTCCTTCATGTGTGTCTCGCGAGGAGAAAAAGGCACCAAGGTTTTGGTGATCCTTGGTGAGTTGACGTGCGCGGGAGCTGACCCATGAGTTCAGAGCTCCTTGGGAGTTGACATGCATGAGAGCTGACCCGCAAGTTCAGAGCTCGGATCCCTTGGGTTTTAGGCGCTGCCGGGATGCTCCCGTGGCATGGCACCCTGCTAGCCCCCGCTCGTGAGATACACAGGAGGGATCATACGAGCGAGAAAGAAAAGCGAATAACACCGAAGCAAAGAACACCGAAGCGACAAAATATGCTGGCGCGATGCGCAAAGGTTCAATTTGGCCTGAAACATAGGCTCATTACACTGGCCTGGCCAGAAGCACAAAAAATCCACCATGCTCTTGGCATGGGGTCCACATTCTATGGCTGAGACTCTCGAGGGGCGTGCCCGAGGCAGACGCATGTAGAGAGAGCTCAGGGGGCCCCTATGCGGGGGTGGCTTTTTAGCCTGTGTTCCACCATGGCCGGCATGGGGATCCACCTCGCCAAGACATGGTGCCTTAAGAGGTTACCATGCCGAGGCTTGGTGGCTTGGGAGTCTTCTCGAACGGCCCGCGGCAACGTGTAGTAGAGAGGGGAGCCCGAAATTTTTCCTCGTGGAGGGTGATAGCGCGTGGCTCTCCCTTGATGCAAAAAATTGCTCGCCGAGGGCGATCAGGGGTAGAACTTGCGTAGGTGCTGGATGTTCCATGGGTTGGCGACAGGGATGCCGTCCTCCGTCTCGAGCCGCGCTGAGCCAGGCCTGGCGATGTGCACGACTCTGTAGGGGCCTTCCCACATTGGTGAGAGCTTGTGGAGGCCTGCCCTAGAGAGGACTCTCCTCAGGACAAGGTCTCCTGCTTCGAGAGTGCGTGGGCGGATGTGGCGGCTGTGATAGTGACGGAGGTCTTGCTGATACCTTGCTGCTCTCAGGGCCGCATTGCGGCGGAGCCCTTCAAGCAGCAGTAGGTCGTCGTTGCGGAGTTCGTCCACCTCAGCCTCCTTGAAAGCCAAGACTCGCGGAGAGCCATGAGTGATCTCGCTGGGGAGGACGGCTTCAGCGCCATAGACAGGGAGAACGGCGTCTCACCAGTTGGCTTTGTTGGCGTGCTGCGGATGGACCAGAGCACCGAGGGGAGCTCATTGATCCAATGCTTGCCGCTGGCCTTGAGGCGGTTGAAGCTTCTCGTCTTGAGGCCCTTGAGCACCTCGGCATTGGCTCGTTCGGCCTGCCCGTTGCTTCGTGGATGCGCCACCGAGGCGTAGCAGATTTGGGCACCGATGCTGCCGCAGTAGGACTTGAAGGCGCCACTGATGAATTGTGAGCCGTTGTCGGTGATGATGCGGTTGGGCACGCCGAAACGGCAGACCAGGCTCCTTATGAATTTTACCGCCGACTTCGCCGGAATGGTGCGCACAGGCTCCACCTCAGGCCACTTGGTGAATTTGTCGATGGCGACGTAGAGGTAGCGGTAGCCCCCGAGCGCTCGCGGGAAGGGTCCCAGCAGGTCCAGCCCCCAGACCGCGAACGGCCAGGAGAGCGGGATCGTCTGGAGTCCTTGCGCAGGCTGGTGGATTTGCTTGGCGTGGAATTGGCATGCGTCGCAAGTTTGGACGATTTCGGCAGCATCTTGAAGCACTGAGGGCCAGTAGAAACCACTCCGGAAAACCTTGCCTGCGATGGTGCGCGAGGAAGAGTGGTGGCCGCACTCGCCGCTGTGTATGTCGTTGATGAGCTGGCGGCCCTCCTCGGCAGGGACACACCGCAACGCAACCCCATTGGGTCGCTTGCGGTACAAGTCTCCGTCGTGAAGGCAGTAGGACTTGGCCTGGCGAGCAATTCTCTCGGCCTCTGCATCGTCTTCGGGGAGGGCTCGGTTCTGCAGGTAGTTCTTGATCTCGCCGATCCAACCAGTGTCTTGTCGTACTAGAGTCAGCAGCAAGCGATCGCCCGAGGGCAACCCACAGTTTGGTGCTCCGCTCGGTGGGGCAGGTGGGAGCTCCTCGTCGATGCTGAAGCTGACCACAGGTTGCTTGACTGAGGCCTTGGTGAGCCTCTCCTCGAACACTCCAGGCTTCTAGGCTTCTCTTCTTGCTGCTCGCCGAGCAATTTCATCTGCCTCTTGGTTTTCTGCCCGTGGGATGTGCTTAAGCTCCATGCCCCTGAAGTGTTTTTCCAGCCTGCGTACCTCTTCAAGGTAGGCCACCATGTAGGTGTCCTTAGGCGTGTAGCTTTTGTTGGAGAAGTTGACGAGGAGCTGGGAGTCACCCTTGATGAGGATGTACTTGATGCCGAGGGCGATGGCGGCTTTGAGCCCGGCGAGGAGGCCTTCATACTCAGCGATGTTGTTGGAGACCTTGTCGCTGTCCTTAAAGCACAGTTGGACGGCGTAGTAGAGCTTGTCGCCTGTTGGTGAGGTGAGAACGGCGCCAGCCCCTGCACTCCTGGCCGCAAAGGCACCGTCGAAGTGCATGGTCCAGTGGCTTGGCGTCGTTCCTCCTGAGGCTGTAACCTCCCTCTTCTGGGAGCTCTTCGTCTTTGCGCGTGTCCGTCCACTCGGCCATGAAATCAGCCAGCACTCTGCCCTTGATGACCCTGGTGGTGTCAAACTCCAGCTCGAAAGGTTGTAGCTCAATGCCCCAGCCTACGACGCGATCTGTCGCATTCGGGTTGCGCAGAACCTGCTCCAGGGGATATGAGGTGACCACCTTGATGGGGTGGACCCTGGAAGTAGTGGCGCAGCTTCCTGGAGGCGATGAGGAGCGAGAAGAGGAGCTTTTGCTGCATGGGATAGCGCTCGCGAGCATCCCGCAGCACTGTGCTGACGAAGTACACATTGTGCTCGACGAGGGCAGTTGTTGGTGAGGTAGCGGCTGGCTCCTCCCAGGCTCGGTGGAGTCCTTGGCGAGGTTTTCTTGGGGCTGGGGGCCTGACGAGGCTGCTTCCTTGTCGGGGGGTTCTGGGCTTGGCGAGGTGGAGTTCTGCTTGTCGAGGACTGGCTCTTCTCTTTCAGCCACCAAGACCGCGCTTGTCGTCTGAGGAGTGGCTGCAAGGTACAGCTTCAGAGGCTCGCGAGGGCGTGGGGCGACCATGATGGGTGGGCTCGCCAGGTATTTCTTCAAGTCCTCAAAGGCCTTTGCTGCTTCGGGGGTCCACTTGAAAGGACCGGACCTCTTCATGATCTTGAAAAATGGCAGCGTCCTCTCACCGAACTTGGAGATGAAACGGCCAAGGCTGGCCATACATCCCGCTAAGCGTTGCATGTCCTTGAGGCGACGAGGGGGCTGCATCTGCTCTATGGCCTTTATCTTGTCTGGGTTGGCCTCAATGCCGTGGTGGGATACCAGGAAACCGAGGAGCTTGCCTGAAGGGACCCCGAAGACACACTTGGCGGGGTTCAGCTTGATGTTTACCTTGCGCAGGTTGGCAAAGGTCTCCTCGAGGTCCTGGATGAGCGTGTCCTTCTCGCGGGTTTTGACGACGATGTCGTCGACGTAGGCCTCTGCATTCCTCCCCATTTGAGCTCCCAAGGCGATCCTCATGAGGCGCTGGAAAGTGGCGCCAGCGTTCTTCAGACCGAAAGGCATACAGACGTAGCAGAACACACCGCAAGGGGTGAGAAATGCTGTCTTCTCCTCGTCCTCCTTCGCCATCTTGATCTGGTGATAACCAGAGAAGGCATCCAGAAAACAGAGGAGCGCGCAGCCGGCGGATGGAGTCTACGATCTGGTCGATCCTCGGGAGGGGATAGGGGTCCTTGGGGCAGGCCTTGTTGAGGTCGGTGAAGTCGATGCAGAGGCGACTCCCTCCGGTGTGCTTGGGGACGACCACACCATTGGCGAGCCAAGTGGGGTGGACCACTTCCTTGATGATGCTGGCCTTCTTCAGCTTGTCTACTTCCTTGACGATGAAGTCTTGCTTCTTCTGGCGCCTGGCGCCGCGCTTTTTGCTTGACGGGGCGTGCGTTTGGGCACACGGCTAAGTGGTGCTCGATCACCTCCCTCGGTAACTCCGGACATATCTGACGGTGTCCAGGCGAACATGTCAGAGTTTGCCCTGAGGAAGGCGACGAGCGCGCTTTCCTATTTGGGAGGGAGGTTGGCGCCGATGGTGACGCAAGCCCCCGAGCCACTCGCCTCCAGAGACACTTGTTTGTCGCGGCCTTCTCCTGGGAGAACAGCTGCTTCTTCTTCGCGGGGGGCCTCGGGAGGGGTTCCCTCGTCCTCGTCGGCGGGTGACGCCACCGCGGCAGCCTTGTAGGCCGCCTGCGCAGCGTACAGGGCGTCCGAGACCACGCCGCGGATGACAATGGTGCCACCCGAGCCAGGGAGCTTGACGAGGTTGTAGGCGTGGTGGGTCACCGCCATGAATTTGGCGAGGGCGGGGTAGCCGAGTATGGCGTTGTAGGGTAGGCCGATGTGCGCGACGTCGAAGTCGATCAGCTCGGTGCGGTAGTTGGCCTGGGTGCCGAAAGTGACGGCGAGCCTCACCTGCCCCAAGGGGGTGGTAAGACCCTCTGTCACTCCCGAGAAGGGCCTGGTAGGCATGAGCCGCTCGTAGGGCACCTGCAGCTTCTTGAATGTCTCGACGGAGATGACGTTGAGGCCGGCACCTCCATCAATGAGCGTCTTAGAGACGGCGATATTGTTGATGGTGGGGGTGCAGACCAACGGGATGGTGCCAACGGTTGAAGTGGACTTGGGGTGGTCGCCGGAGTCCGAAAGTAATGGGGCACTGGGACCACTTGAGGGGCCTGGAGGGCCTCGACTCTAGGAAGGGCTGCCGCGACCTCGCGAGCGAGGTTGCTTGAAGTGGCGGTTGGAGCGAGGGGCCTGAGCCCCGCCAAGGATGCAAGCGGCTCCACGAGGTACCTGGTAGCCCTCGTCAGCCTCGGCAGGCAGGTTGTCGTTTGCGGGCTGGGCAGCGTTGGCCTGGGGGTTCTGCTGGTAGTTGTCGTTGTAGTTGTTGTTCCAGCATCGCCCCCCCGCGGCCGCTGCGGCCTCCGCCGCGGCCGCCGCGGCCCTCCGTTTGCCTCGCGAGCCTCGCGAGCCTCGCGAAGCCTCTTGATGTCGAAGCAGTCCTCGGTGGCGTGAGAGTGCCTGTTGTGGTAGATGCAGAAAGGGCGATCATCCTTCTTCTCAGGTCCTGCGGCTGGAGTAGCAGTTTGGCGAGACTGCTTGGCGTCAGGCTCTGCCGCGAGGACTGCAGTAGTCTTGCACTTCTCAGAGGATTTCTTCTTCTTGGACCCCTCGGCGGGGTCCCCTGGCTCGTTCTTGACGAANGCGTCAAAAGCATTCTCCAGAGCTTGGTGAGCCGCGTGCGCGCCGTCGGGAGAGATCTGAGGATCGACGTCCCCTCCTTCTCCGCAGCGACCGACGACGAGACCTCGTACTCGCACTTCTTCGAGCAGTTCCTTGGAAAGCTTGAAGGGGTCGCGAAGAGCTTCGACAAGCGTGTCGTGGAGGAGAGTCGCGACCTCCTCGTCGTCGCCGTCACCAACGTCTTCAGCAACCTCGTGAGGCTCCAGCCCTCACTTGATCTTGAGGACGTGATGGCGCCACCGCGCGCCATCAGCGACAAGCGCGGGAGACCGCCAAGCAGGCCGCCATCGCGTATGCCAAGAAATTCGACCAAGTCTTGGTCGATGAAGACGAAGGCGACGGCGAGGGAGGTGCCCTAGGAGCAGGAGCTGGCGCGGATGGAGCGGGGACCTCGGGAGGCGCGATGGCCTGAACTCCTTGCCTGTAGCTGACGTGCCAGGGCACATTTATCTTAGCCATTTTGATTGTAAACTTTGTAAAAACTTGTCAAGTTATATTGAGTGTGCTTGTGAATGTCCCTCGGGAACTTTGTCCTTCCCCTCATGTCTTTTTCGCTCTACGTCTTAGGACCCTCTCTTAGCGCTACACACCACCGCCGCTTCGGTATGTGCGAGTCAGTGCTCCACAAGTCCGGGGGGTGCGTGAGGCCTCAGAAGTAAGAGCTCCTCGAAGCGCGATGCTTGGGGCTCCCCTTTGACGTGCAAGCAGCCCATGAGGCGTGGAGAGAGAAAAGAGACTCGAGGGGCAAAACCAGCAAGAGGAAATTCTACAAGTTTTGACTTAGCTTGCGAGGCGAGGCGTTTCCGCCTTGGAAGAGGGTTTGGTTCCCTGGCGAGGCGTTGTTGCCTTGGAGAGGGTGCCTGAGGCTTGGAGAGCCTGTTTTCCTGCACTTGGAGAAATAGGCATACCCACAAGCAGATAGCTAAAGAATCTTATGGTGCTCGTAGGTTCCTTCATGTGTGTCTCGCGAGGAGAAACAGGCACCAAGGTTTTGGTGATCCTTGGTGAGTTGACGTGCGCGGGAGCTGACCCATGAGTTCAGAGCTCCTTGGGAGTTGACATGCATGAGAGCTGACCCGCAAGTTCAGAGCTCGGATCCCTTGGGTTTTAGGCGCTGCCGGGATGCTCCCGTGGCATGGCACCCTGCTAGCCCCCGCTCGTGAGATACACAGGAGGGATCATACGAGCAGAATAAACAATAACAGCTTTGCCGAAGTCGCAAAACATGCTGGCGCGATGCGCAAAGGTTCAGAATGACCTGAAATAGGTGTTCATTACACTGGCCTGGCCAGGAGTTTTTCTTCTTTGATGATGAAGCCTTTAGCTCCTCCGGGAGCGCGCTCCCCTACTTAGGAGGCAGGTTGGCGCCGATGGTGACGCAAGCCCCCGAGCCACTCGCCTCCAGAGACACTTGTTTTGTCGCGGCCTTCTCCTGGGAGAACAGCTGCTTCTTCTTCGCGGGGGGCCTCGGGAGGGGTTCCTCGTCCTCGTCGGCGGGTGACGCCACCGCGGCAGCCTTGTAGGCCGCCTGCGCAGCGTACAGGCGTCCGAGACCACGCCGCGGATGACAATGGTGCCACCCGAGCCAGGGAGCTTGACGAGGTTGTAGGCGTGGTGGGTCACCGCCATGAACTTGGCGAGGGCGGGGTAGCCGAGTATGGCGTTGTAGGGTAGGCCGATGTGCGCGACGTCGAAGTCGATCAGCTCGGTGCGGTAGTTGGCCTGGGTGCCGAAAGTGACGGCGAGCCTCACCTGCCCCAAGGGGTGGTAAGACCCTCTGTCACTCCCGAGAAGGGCCTGGTAGGCATGAGCCGCTCGTAGGGCACCTGCAGCTTCTCGAATGTCTCGACGGAGATGACGTTGAGGCCAGCACCCCCATCAATGAGCGTCTTAGAGACGGCGATGTTGTTGATGGTGGGGGTGCAGACCAACGGGATGGTGCCAACGGTTGACGTGGACTTGGGGTGGTCGCCGGAGTCGAAAGTAATGAGGGCACTACTGGGAGCCACTTGAGGGCCTGAGGCCTCGACCTCCAGGGAGGGATGCCGCGAACCTCGCGATGCGAGTTGCTTGAAGTGGCGGTTGGAGCGAGGGGCCTGAGCCCGCCAAGGATACAAGCTGCCCGCGAGGCACCTGGTAGCCTTCGTAAGCCTCGGCAGGCAGGTTGTCGTTTGCGGGCTGGGCAGCGTTGGCCTGGGGGTTCTGCTGGTAGTTGTCATTGTAGTTGTTGTTCCAGCGTCGCCCCCCGCGGCCGCTGCGGCCTCCGCCGCGCCTCCGCGGCCTCCGTTTGCCTCGCGAGCCTCGCGAAGCCTCTTGATGTCGAAGCAGTCCTCGGTGGCATGAGAGTGCCTGTTGTGGTAGATGCAGAAAGGGCGATCATCCTTCTTCTCAGGTCCTGCGGCTGGAGTAGCAGCTTGGCGAGACTGCTTGGCGTCAGGCTCTGCCGCGAGGACCGCAGTAGTCTTGCGCTTCTCAGAGGATTTCTTCTTTTGGACCCCTCGGCGGGGTCCCCTGGCTCGTTCTTGACGAACAAGCGGCCCTCTTCAGCCTTGGCGCACTTGTCCGCCAAGTCGAAAAGCTTGACGACGGTGGTGATGTTGTCGTGGATGCCGAGCTTCTCGAGCATCCGCACGTCCGTGACCCCAGCCAGGAAGGCCGAAATGACCTGTGCGTCGGTGGCGTTGGGGATCTTGTTGCGCACTTGGCTAAAGCGCTGGATATACTTGCGGAGGGTCTCGCTGGGCTTCTGACGCACGGCACGGAGGTCATTGTAGGTGAGGCCGCGCTCGTACGTGCCCTTGAAGTTGGCGACGAAGCACCGGCAGAGCTCCTCCCAAGAGTTGATGGACTCGGCAGGAAGGTTGGTGAGCCATGAGGACGCAGAGTCCTTGAGGGCCATAGGGAACCAGTTCGCCATGACCTTGTCGTCGCCCCCGGCGGCCTGGATGGCCAAAGAGTAGAGCTGCAGGAACTCCAGGGGGTTGTTCTTGCCGTCGTAGCGCGGAGGGAGGTCCGGCCTGAACTTGACCGGCCAGACGACGCGACGAAGGCTGCGAGTGAACGCGGCCCTCGTGCCGTAGGTGACCGTGCCGTTGGCAAGAGTGGCGCGGAGGTGGCGCCCGGCGGTGGCGACGTCCTGGACGGCGCGGTTGCGGTGTTTCTTGCCCGCGCTCGATGCTCATGCGTGCGTCCTCAGGGGCTCGCTGCACGATCTGGCAGTCATGCGGCGACGACGCGTGCGATGCAGCGCGGCCGTCGCGAGGAGGAGCCCCCGCTGGAGCAGGTTGCGGTGCAACCGGTGGAGCTGGAGCGGGTGCGGGATGGAGAGGAGGCGCGGGAGGTGCGCCGTGCGCCACGTCCCCCACGAGCGCAGAAGGAACCAGGGAACGAGACGGCGCGGGTGCCGCGGCGCGAGCGACGCCGATGAGCTCGGCAACGCGGTTGAGCCAGCCCTCCTGAGCCGCCGGCGTGGGGCGGTACTGCAGCAGCTCCTGCGCCATGAGGAGCGCAGTCGCCGGGCTGGGCGCAGGGCGGCCCAGCGAGGAGGCAGCACGGTCCCCGCGACGGGGGCAAGGAGGAGGCCTCCTCTTCGCCGAGGTCGTCCTCAGCGTGGTCGATGTCGTCGTCGTCGGGGTGCTCGACGCGGGGCTCGGGGTCGACGCGGCGCTCCGGAGCAGAGCCCCCACGCGGGCGGCCACGCGGGCGGCCTGCGGGAGCGGTGGCGGCGCTAGCCGTCCGGCGAGCGAGACGTTCGGCACGAGAACCGGCCATGGCTGTGTCGAGGATGAAGACGCGCCTCAGCCCCCTACCTGGCGCGCCAAATGTCGGAGATTGTCTCCAGGAACTAGGGGTGTCTCCAAGGTATCGTGTAAGGGGCTGAACACGGAATCAAACAATCCACAACGTGCTCCGGCGACGGTGCTCGTCAGGCTCGCTGCGGACGACACTGCAGAGATTGACACAAGGTATTACCCAGGTTCAGGGCCCTCTTGTGGAGGTAAAACCCCTACGTCCTGCTATGGTGTATTACACTGCTTGGAGAGTTTACAGTACAAGGAGAGAGCTTGTCGAGCTCAAGGTGGCTAACAATGGCTACTTGCTAGTCTTTAGATCTAGGGTTCTTGAGCGGGCTCCTAGACTCCAAAAACCGAACCAGGAATCGAACCCCTTGCTAGGGCGTACTCCTCCTTCTTTTATAGGTGCCCTGGGCCTCTTCTGCCCAAACATTTGGGCGGGAAGGGCTACCACATGGCGACGAAGGAGGAGGCGCGGTGCACCGTAAAGGTGAGGTCTACCATAAAGGTAAAGATCGTGGACGCGGTCCACGGCAGGGGAACGGCGTCACCAAAGCTGAAAAGGGACACCGACCAGCTGGACGGCGGGCTGGCGCTTGCCGAGGTGGGAGGTGACCCACAGTGACGTCGTCCTTGGAGCGTAGCTGCAGACTGTTCCCTTGTCACCAAAGAGGCAATACTCGTTGTCCGCTTTGCTTGGCTCCGCTTTGTTGACTGCTTTATACATGGAAACGGCAACTGCGGCGTTGTCGTCATCGCGCGTAGGCACGCGCGTCACTCTGCACCCGGCGCAGAGCCCATGTGCGCTCTGCCGCGGGGGCAGAGATGGCTTCACGAGGAGGGCGCTTGGCGAGGCGAAAAGCCTCGCCAAGCCCTTCAGCTCGGTCCTTAGTAGAATTGTGGGCGGCGTCGGAGACGCCTTGTCGAAGAGCGATCCCTCGCCAAGGGAAAGAACCCTTGGCGAGGAGAAAAAACCCTTCGCGAGGAGAGAAATCCTCGCGAAGCTCGCCAGGCTTGGAGAGCCTGGTCCTTAGCGAAAATCATCCAAAGAATCTTGTGGGCCCTGGCAGGCCGGCCCGTGGTACCCTGGTTTCCACTGTGCCGACAAAAACTCTAATAACCTATATGCATATTTGGCTTGTGGAGTTTGAAGGCTGATTTGCATAAAGCCAATTTTTCCTATCTCTTTTACAAACACTTTTTCATCTAAACGAGACAAGTATGGTATGACAACCATTGTCTCAACTACCCTGGTTCACCCTCCATATTTTACTTAGAGAATTTAGAATGTTGGGATCCTCCGTTGACGTCCTTGATCAGCTGCTCATATTTGTCCGTAACCGGGGACACGGCTAAGTACTTAGTTTGACACTCTGCAGAGGTTGTGCACTTTCACCATTAGACTTAACCAACCCAAACTATCACTCACACTCCAAAGGTGTTTTGGGGAAAAGAAGAAGGTTAAGACGAGATCTTTCAGAAGCATTTTCCCACCCCATACCGGCCTGACGCGCTCCACCTACAAACCTCTACCACCACCTGTCAAGCCGGGATGAGTCCACGCAACTTAGTTGATCAAGACAGAGCCCATATGACTAATGGCTGCACTGGAAGCAATTTTCACTTGGAGTAACTTCAAACCCTTCGATCCTGGGTGGCTTTCCGCAAGTATGATTCATCCTCCCAAATTAGGGAACCACGTATGGTCCTTACTCCTAAATTGGGGAATCATCCTCTTCTACAATTCATCCTCCCACGTATGGGGAATTGCTTTAAACCAAACACCCACCCAGGTAGTTCATTAACTTAGTAGAATTTTATTAACCTTTCATATAAAACCTATAGCATAGCATTTTTCCTATTCTACTAAGTTATCAAGTAGGTACTAGACACTTAGGAAATATTTGGAAAACTACTAACAGGTCTAGCATAGCATAGTAATACTAATAACCTATCATGCAAATTTTCTAAATAAAAGCTACAACAGTGCATATATCAAAATAATAGGATGAAAAGTATGCAAGTGTGCCACTTGCCTTGGCAACAGGAGTGGCAGGAGTAGCAACCACCAAAGTCTTCGTGACTCTCCGAATAAACTAACAAAATAAACAAGCCACACATAAACATACAAACAAAACAATAATAACAATACAAGAAAATTTCAATGCATGAAATGCATTTAAAATCACAAGAAAATTACTACACTAAGTTTTCTGATTTGTGAAAATATGCATGAGGTCAAAAAACAATTTTTAATATAATAACAACATAAAACAATTCCCAAAAAGGAAATAATCACAAATTAAATACTACTGTTTAAACAAAATAACTACAAAAATATGGGATTGGTCTCTCTGGACAGAGGGCTTCAAAACTAAACTATACCAATTGGATTCACTCAAAAATCTATTTCTAAACTAAAGTTATGTCAAAAATACTCAAATTTCACATTTGAAATTCAAATAATTTTCCAATTGGCAAACAGAAAACTAAAACGCCAAAAATATTCTACTGGTTCTAAGGATTTCAAATATATAAAAATATTTGAATTTTGCCAAACCAATAAAAAGATATGACAGATCTAAGATGCAGGGGCTTTTCTGCAAAACAGACAGAAACAGCTAAATTCGGGAAAATCTAGAAATTGCTTGTCCACGCGGCGTCCTCTGATTGGCTGGATCTGCTGATTGGGCCGCTGAAGGGGCAATGACGCGGCGCTGACTGGATCTGCTCCTTAGCCGTTGGATCTAGATCTAAAGGTCCTAAACAGAAGATACCGATTCGGTTTATATAAAAAAAAAACACAGAGAACCGGCCGGCGGCAAGGTACTCGCCGGAACCCTAACCGACGCGGCGGCGCAGCATGGCGACGCACGTTCCGGCAAAAATAAAAGGCACGGGAAGGGTATTTCTTTACCACGCGATGGAGGAGGACAAGGCGAGCACGTTGGCGAGGTGGACGGCGTCTTGCTGCTCCGGTTCATCGGCAATTGCTCGTCGGAGAGGCTCCCGCGGCGGTTGACGGCAGTCGTGGATGGATGCGTCGATCTGGCGTCCAAAAAAATACACATCTATGTCAACCAGATGCGCGAGGAGAAAGTAAAGAGAATGAGAGAGAGGGGAGGGCTCGGGGTGTCCTGTACTCGCCGGAAATGGAGCTTCTTGCCGGCGGCCGTGGCGGATTTGTGAGGAAGAAATCGAGCAGCCTAGGGGCTCTCGGAGAGGGGTTTCGGGGACAAACGGGAGAGGGGAGGCCGGGGCTTAAGTAGGGGGTGACGGCGTGGTGATTAGGAGCTTTAATCGCTCGCAAACAAGAGAGGGAGGAACCGGTCGCGGCGAGTTCGTCAAAGGCGTGATTTCGGGACGGGGAAGACGACGTCGACGTGGCCTGACAAGTGGGGCAGGGGTGTCGGTGAGAGAGAGAGGAAAACGGGTCGCGGTGACGATACCGGGCCGTTGTTGGGCTGGCTGGCTCGGGCTGGTTCGACCTCCTTTTTTTTTGAACTCCTTTCCTTTTTCTATTTTCTGGAATTTTCAAACAACTCTTGAACTATGAATCCAAATGGATTCAAACAAAATTGGATAAATTTGTAAAATCAAAATATTATCTTTTAAATACTCTGGAATCTTTTCCAAAAAATTTATTTTGCAATAAAATCAAATATTTCATAAATGCAAATTTGACAACTTTATATCATTTTATAAATTAGGGTTTTATAATTTTATTTTGAACTCAAATAAAATCCAGAAAAATATTATGAGTAATATCATTCAATATAAACCACGATACACTCATTTTTATTATTTTTACAATATTTAAATTACCAAAATACCCTTGGGCATTTAAATGGTAATTTGAGTTATTTTCCAAATTCACAATAAAATCAAATCCTTTCCAAATAATTTGAGAAAATACTTTTTGGAAGGCTTATTCAGAATAGAACACTTAGGTACCATTTTGGCCAACACAAGCAAATTACCAAAAACAAAATATTTTCAAAAGCTTACTAGGGTCCCTTCTCAAATGGGGATTAAAGTAGAGAGTAAAAAAATTCCAAGTTTTGAAAATCCAAATGCAAACAAGACAAAAGGATGATGAATGCATGCATGATTTTAACCTTTCAAAACCAAATATAATAATTTTGAAAAAGTTTTTGATTTTTCAAAATTTGAAAAAAAAACTTGGGATGTTACAGACTACCACCCTTAAAAGGAATCTCGTCTCGCGATTCGGAGAGGCTAGAAAGAAAGATGGGTTTTGGGATCTTAGGGTTTAGGCAACTGGGTGGGCTACCACCCTTAAAAGAAACTTTTGTGAGCAATCTTGAGCTCTTGTCTTCATACTAAGGTCCATATGGAAATGTGTGGACCCTTGTATCATAGGCTTCAATTCCAATTGTTGGGTGTCTCTTCAAGTAACTTCGGATATTGACGAAGGGTCACTCTTTGGGTCCACCAAAGTCCAAGATGAAAGGATTTCACGATGTCATGTCATCCATCTCTGTATTTTATTTGGCACGTTGCTTCTCCTGGTTGACTTTCTTCAGTGCAAGCACTACACCATTTCTAATGAAACTCTCATGGTTGGTCAACACTTCCATTGCAGGATTCCTTCTTCTTCATGAGAGCTGTGGTTTATCCTCACCGTATATTTTACATTTTTTACAACATTTTCCGAACATAGGGTTATGATATCCATGTGGTTTAGGCTCATGAACGTTGTCTCTCTTTATAGGTTTGTCACTCAGATTTACCATTCCTCATAGCAAAGCAATGAAATGAGTAGTCTCATGGTAGCTACTCCACGTCGCACTCAAATCATTACTTTGTACTTAGCTTGGTGCATCTCGTATTCTAACACTCGGTCATCCTCACTTGTCTGACAGAAAGTTACCAATCTATAAGACAGACCTGAGCTAAACTATCGATCCTTCAATACTATGGGGTTGCGAAAACTCCTACACAAGGTTAGCTCACAATCATAGCTTCTTCTTTGATCCTTTTCCTTGCTGCAGTAGGCTTCCCAAAGTATGCTTGAGTTGTTGGCTCACTTGTTGCATCTTCGCATGAAGCTGGCATCGGTCGTTGCAATCCAAGAGGTAAGTCACTTCAGTTGGCATATTGGTGATGTTTCTGGTTGGGTTTAGCAGGGATGAGTGAAGATAGAAAGAAACTAAAAGAAGTTCTACCCATAACCACCAGATCAAGGCAATTCATCTACAAACAACATCTAGCAAACATTCATCACACCAAGAAACATGGTTCAAACACGAACAAACAACCTAGTATTGTCATACCACTTAGATTGATATGATCAATACACTATCACGTTGTCGTGGTTCTAATAAAGTAACTAAAGTGGTGGTCTCATCTATTTCATTCTTGAGTGCTTCACGGTACTCTTCAACTTCCTTGAGGTACTCCTGGGTGTTCTTCTCAAAATTCTTCAATGGTCTTCTATATATTGTATCTTGTCGAATCGGAGACTATGCAGGGATTGGAGAAATGTATAGTTCAACTATCTTGTGGCAATCTTCCTTTGTTTTACACCACTTGAGTTATATCCACTGATAAGGGTTATTTTAAATGAGGAAAGATGTCTTAGAAGGTGAATAGTAGATGAGAGTATAAGAAAAGATAACTTGCAAATAAAATAGATTTTCAATTCTAGGTCTTTTCCTAGTTCTAATCCAAACCTAGGGTTTCGAACCTACAGGCAACACAATGCTCTGATACCATCTATGGCGGACATGCACTTAAAAATAGGCAAGATCCCTATGTATAGTGCTAGTCCCTGGATCAAATCGCTAGCACACACTGTTTACGATGAATACCATAACATTATGTCAATTTATTACAAGAATGAACCAGAATTTTACAAATATCCATTACAACTTGCATAGCTCAAGGCTAGCATTTTACAAAGAGCAGCACAGCGGAAATAAAATTAGCAATGAGCCTCCATCATCTTCATGTGCCACAGGCGAACATGTTGGTTGCAGACTCGAAACCCTTAACGAAACCTCACTCTTCGTCAGAATAACCTGATAAAAAGATATCAACAAGGTGGGTCAGAACCATAAAATGGATCTGGCAAGTGACACTTTGTGGACTCATATGGGAAAACTCTAATAACCTATATGCATATTTGGCTTGTGGAGTTTGAAGGCTGATTTGCATAAAGCCAATTTTTCCTATCTCTTTTACAAACACTTTTTCATCTAAACGAGACAAGTATGGTATGACAACCATTGTCTCAACTACCCTGGTTCACCCTCCATATTTTACTTAGAGAATTTAGAATGTTGGGATCCTCCGTTGACGTCCTTGATCAGCTGCTCATATTTGTCCGTAACCGGGGACACGGCTAAGTACTTAGTTTGACACTCTGCAGAGGTTGTGCACTTTCACCATTAGACTTAACCAACCCAAACTATCCCTCACACTCCATTGGTGTTTTGGGGAAAAGAAGAAGGTTAAGATGAGATCTTTCAGAAGCATTTTCCCACCCCATACCGGCCTGACGCGCTCCACCTACAAACCTCTACCACCACCTGTCAAGCCGGGATGAGTCCACGCAACTTAGTTGATCAAGACAGAGCCCATATGACTAATGGCTGCACTGGAAGCAATCTTCACTTGGAGTAACTTCAAACCCTTCGATCCTGGGTGGCTTTCCGCAAGTATGATTCATCCTCCCAAATTAGGGAACCACGTATGGTCCTTACTCCTAAATTGGGGAATCATCCTCTTCTACAATTCATCCTCCCACGTATGGGGAATTGCTTTAAACCAACCACCCACCCAGGTAGTTCATTAACTTAGTAGAATTTTATTAACCTTTCATATAAAACCTATAGCATAGCATTTTTTCCTATTCTACTAAGTTATCAAGTAGGTACTAGACACTTAGGAAATATTTGGAAAACTACTAACAGGTCTAGCATAGCATAGTAATACTAATAACCTATCATGCAAATTTTCTAAATAAAAGCTACAACAGTGCATATATCAAAATAACAGGATGAAAAGTATGCAAGTGTGCCACTTGCCTTGGCAACAGGAGTGGCAGGAGTAGCAACCACCAAAGTCTTCGTGACTCTCCGAATAAACTAACAAAATAACCAAGCCACAAATAAACAAACAAAACAATAATAACAATACAATAAAAAAAGCAATGCATGAAATGCATTTAAAATCACAAGAAAATTACTACACTAAGTTTTCTGATTTGTGAAAATATGCATGAGGTCAAAAAACAATTTTTAATATAATAACAACATAAAACAATTCCCAAAAAGGAAATAATCACAAATTAAATACTACTGTTTAAACAAAATAACTACAAAAATATGGGATTGGTTTCTCTGGACAGAGGGCTTCAAAACTAAACTATACCAATTGGATTCACTCAAAAAGCTATTTCTAAACTAAAGTTATGTCAAAAATACTCAAATTTCACATTTGAAATTCAAATAATTTTCCAATTGGCAAAACAGAAAACTAAAACGCCAAGAAGATTCTACTGGTTCTAAGGATTTCAAATATATAAAAATATTTGAATTTGCCAAACCAATAAAAAGATATGACAGATCTAAGATGCAGGGGCTTTTCTGCAAAACAGACAGAAACAGCTAAATTCGGGAAAATCCAGAAATTGCTTGTCCACGCGGCGTCCTCTGATTGGCTGGATCTGCTGACTGGGCCGCTGACGGGGCAATGACGCGGCGCTGACTGGATCTGCTCCTTAGCCGTTGGATCTAGATCTAAAGGTCCTAAACAGAAGATACCGATTCGGTTTATATAAAAAAAACACAGAGAACCGGCCGGCGGCAAGGTACTCGCCGGAACCCTAACCGACGCGGCGGCGCAGCATGGCAACGCACGTTCCGGCAAAAATAAAAGGCACGGGAAGGGTATTTCTTTACCACGCGATGGAGGAGGACAAGGCGAGCACGTTGGCGAGGTGGACGGCGTCTTGCTGCTCCGGTTCATCGGCAATTGCTCGTCGGAGAGGCTCCCGCGGCGGTTGACGGCAGTCGTGGATGGATGCGTCGATCTGGCATCCAAAAAAAAACACAGCTATGTCAACCAGATGCGCGAGGAGAAAGTAAAGAGAATGAGAGAGAGGGGAGGGCTCGGGGTGTCCTGTACTCGCCGGAAATGGAGCTTCTTGCCGGCGGCCGTGGCGGATTTGTGAGGAAGAAATCGAGCAGCCTAGGGGCTCTCGGAGAGGGGTTTCGGGGACAAACGGGAGAGGGGAGGCCGGGGCTTAAGTAGGGGGTGACGGCGCGGTGATTAGGGGCTTTAATCGCTCGCAAACAAGAGAGGGAGGAACCGGTCGCGGTGAGTTCGTCAAAGGCGTGATTTCGGGACGGGGAAGACGACGTCGACGTGGCCTGACAAGTGGGGCAGGGGTGTCGGTGAGAGAGAGAGGAAAACGGGTCGCGGTGACGATGCCGGGCCGTTGTTGGGCTGGCTGGCTCGGGCTGGTTCGGCCTCCTTTTTTTTTTGAACTCCTTTCCTTTTTCTATTTTCTGGAATTTTCAAATAACTCTTGAACTATGAATCCAAATGGATTCAAACAAAAATTGGATAAATTGTAAAATTAAAATATTCTATTTTAAATACTCTGGAATCTTTTTCAAAAAAATTATTTTGCAATAAAATCAAATATTTCATAAATGCAAATTTGACAACTTTATGTCATTTTATAATTAGGGTTTTATAATTTTATTTTGAACTCAAATAAAATCCAGAAAAATATTATGAGTAATATCATTCAATATAAACCACGATACACTCATTTTTATTATTTTTACAAAATTTAAATTATCAAAATACCCTTGGGCATTTAAATGGTAATTTGAGTTATTTTCCAAATTCACAATAAAATCAAATCCTTTCCAAATAATTTGAGAAAATACTTTTTGGAAGGCTTATTCAGAATAGAACACTTAGGTACCATTTTGGCCAACACAGCAAATTACCAAAAACAAAATATTTTCAAAAGCTTACTAGGGTCCCTTCTCAAATGGGGATTAAAGTAGAGAGTAAAAAAATTCCAAGTTTTGAGAATTCAAATGCAAACAAGACAAAAGGATGATGAATGCATGCATGATTTTAACCTTTCAAAACCAAATATAATAATTTTGAAAAAGTTTTGTATTTTTCAGAATTTGAAAAAAAAAACTTGGGATGTTACAATTATTTTGCCATCCAGGAGTACGGGCATCGTGCATTGAAAAAGCTCAACTTCCCCGCGGATCATCACTGCGCGGCCGATCTCGTGCCGCCAGGAATTAGACACTTCACCAAGTCTATGGAGAAGGAGCACCACAGGGGCGAGGAGCATATCACACGGCGCAACACCCGTCCCCAGGATGACCCGTTCGTGAGGAGTCTCATGGAGGACCTGGATCTGCTGGCGTATCAGTACGAGATGTTTGGGTCACAGGACGCCGGTGCGGGTCCTTCCCACGGCGCCTCTCCTTCCCAGGTGAAGGAGGAGAGTTTCAGCTGGGACGAGGTGGAGGAGTTCGATATGTCAGATGATAGGTTCTGGGAGAACGTAGCCAAGTTAGCAAAGGATGATGAGGCCAAAGAGGCCGAAGAGGCCGCCAAGAAGGCCAGGGGTGGCTAGCTAGATGTCGGAGATCTGTCCCAGGAACTGGGTGTGTCTCCAAGGTATCGTGTAAGGGGCTGAACGCGGAGTCAAACAACCCTCAACGTGCTCCGGCGGCGGTGCTCGTCGGACTCGCTGCGGGACAACACTGCAGAGATGGACACACGATCTTACCCAGGTTCAGGGCCCTCTTTGGGAGGTAAAACCCCTACGTCCTGCTTTGGTGTATTGCACTGCTTGGAGAGATCACAGTACAGGGAGAGCTCAGAGAGCTCGAGGTGGCTACAATGGCTACTTGCTAGTCTTGCAGATCTAGGGTTTGGGCTCAGGAGAATTTGGAACCGGGGGAAGAAGAACCCTTTGCTTGAGCGGGCTTCCTCCCCTTTTATAGGCGTCTTGGACCTCTTCCGCCCAAACATTTGGGCGGGAAGGGTTACCACATGGCGACGAAGAAGGAGGCAGGGTGCACGATAAAGGTGGAGTCCATGGACGCGGTCCATGGCAGGGACGGAGTCACCAAAGCTGGAAAAGCCACCGTCCACCCAGGACGGTGGGCTGGCGCTTGCTGAGCTGGGATGTGACCCACGGTGACGTCGTCCTTGGGGCGTAGCTGCAGACGGTTCCCTTATCACCAAAGTGGCAATACTAGTTGTCCGCTTTGCTTGGTGCCGCTTTGTTGACTCCTTTATACATAAGAACGGCAACTGTGGCGATGTCGACACCATGCGGTGGCGCGGTCGTCATCCTGCACATGGGCGCAGAGCCCATGTGCGTTCTGCCGCGGAGGCAGAGCTGGCTTCGTGAGGAAGGAACCCCGCAAGGCAAAAAGCCTCGCCGAGCCCTTCGGCTTGGTCCTTAGCAGAAAGGCAGGCGGCGTCCGTGACACCCTCTCGAGGAGTGGTCCCTCACCAAGGGAGAAAACCCTCTACGAGGAGAAAAGGTCCCTCGCCGAGGGAAAAACCCTCGCGAGGCTTGCCAGGCTTAGAGAGCCTGGTCCTTAGCGAAATCTTCTGAAGAGTGTCGTGGCCCTGGCAGGCCGGCCCGTGGTACCCTGGTTTCCACTGTGCCGACAGTAGCCCCCGGGCCCGCGATGGGCACGCCAAAGCCCGCGGGTGGAGGCGAAGCATCAGGGGCCCAACGATGACTGCCTGGGCCGTGACACGTGGGGCGCAGCGGTTGTGCCCGAAGCCACGATCTCCTCCTGAAGGATCTTCTGATTGTCTTTCTTTTTAGCAATCTCGCGGCGCCGAAAAGGCGACGGCTCCGCAAGCTTGGGGAGACTGCCGGCGTCACCGTGGCGACGCCTGTGGTTGACGAGTCGCGGCGTGTGGTCACTCCTCTCGCGGATGAACACCGCGTGGAGGGGGAGGTTGAAGAGGCGGCGTCGCCGCCAGCACGGGCCGCCACTCCTCGCATACAGCAGGAGGCTGCGGAGGATGAGGCAGCGACCGAGGCCGCACAAGCCTCGGGGAAACCAGACGAGGCGGGGGTCCAAGAGGCCACCGTGGAGCAACCTCCGGAGGGAGAGGCCTCCACAAGAGGGGCTGACGAGCCCGAGGCCGCGGCAGGCGCGGCCACCACAGGAGGGGCTGAATCTGCCCCCGGAGGGCAGGAGGAGGAAACGCCTCCGGAGCCCACGGACGCCGGAGCCGGGGACAGGAGGACACCCAGCCCCCAGAGGGCTCCTAACGCGGGCGGCGAAGGAGGCTCCCACACGAGCCCCCAGGCCGCATCAGGAGCCGCTGTGAGCCCGAGGCAAGGTGCCTCGGGTACCTTGACAAGCGTCGAGATCTCTGCACCCCGCGGCGATGCGGGGACTTTGGCGCTGCGGGAGCCGCGCCATCACACAGCTCGCCGCAGCTCCATCTTCAATCAAGCGCGGCAGACGCTCGACAAGCTGGAGACGCAGTACGTCGAAGAAGAACTCGCCAGGGCGGAGGAGCGGGCGGAGCTTGACGAAGCCTGGGCCCTCCTCCGCGAGAGGGTGGAGAGCTGCCGCCGGCAGGATTCGGCGGGGGCACCTCAGGAGGCTCGAAGGCCTGCGCTCTTTCCTGCGGCTAGATGTGCATGGGGTACACATTGTCTTAGTATTTTGCTTGTAAAGACTTGTTTAAGTTTTACTTAAATGCGCTTGTGAATGTCCCTCGGGAGGCTTTTATCTTTCCCTTCATGGCTTTTTCGCTCTACGTCTTAGGACCCTCTCTTAGCGCTACACCACCGCCGCTTCGGTATGTGAGAGTCAGGGCTCCACAAGGCCGGGGGGTGCGTGAGGCCTCGAGAAGTAAGAGCTCTCGAGGCGCGATGCTCGGGGCTCCCCTTTAACGCGCAAGCAGCCCATGAGCTCCCTTCATGGCTTTTCCGCTCTACGTCTTAGGACCCTCTCTTAGCGCTACACCACCGCCGCTTCGGTATGTGAGAGTCAGGGCTCCACAAGGCCGGGGGGTGCATGAGGCCTCGAGAAGTAAGAGCTCTTGAGTCGCGATGCTCAGGGCTCCCCTTTAACGCGCAAGCAGCCCATGAGGCGTAGGAGAGAGAAAAGAGGCTCGAGGGGCAAAAACCAGCAAGAGGAAATTCAACCAAGTGTTTGGACTTAGCTTCGCGAGGCGTTTTTGCCTTGGAGAGGGTGTTGGTTCCCTGATGAGGCATTTTTGCCTTGGAGAGGGTGTTGGTTCCCTGATGAGGCGTTTTTGCCTTGGAGAGGGTGTTGGTTCCCTGATGAGGCGTTTTTGCTCCCGAGGTTGCCTGAGGCTTGTTTTGAACCTGCTTTCATGTGTTTGGACAGATAGGCATACCCACAAGCAATACATAGCTAGATAACTCATGCGTGCTCGTAGGTTCCTTCATGTGTGTCTCCGTCGGTGCGGGACGGCGGCGGTGAATGGTGGCGACGCGTTGGCGATGGGATCGGCGGCGTGGAGTCGGGGACTGGCGGCGGAGGTCGTCGGAATCTCGGCAGCGTGGAGGGCATCGTGGACCTGCGGTGACGGCAGCGTGGTCTGGCTCGGCCAGATCTAGCTGCTGGCGGCCGGCGCGCTTCGGCCTCGCGTCTGCCAGAGGTGGGTCATGGCGGCGGTGTCTCGACGGGGGCTGCTCGGGGAAGGTCGGCACGGGGCTTCAGCTTGGTGGTGGTAGCATCCATGGCGCTGCAGCGCGGCGGGCAGGACCTATCGGGCTGATCTGGGCCTCGATCTAGGCCAGCGTGGGCCTGATCTGGGCCTGTTCCGGGCCTGACGGGACCTGCCCTGCTGCGTCCGGTCGGCGGCCGCCGTCGTCGGTGGTGGAGGTGGCTGATCCTCTCCTAATGGATGTGACGTGGCCGGAGGCTTGATCCCGTCTTGGATCGAGCTGTCGATGGCTGCGGGTGCGTGCCAGGTGGGCTGCACTTCTACCGTCCAACTGTGTCATCGATCCGAGCCAGGTGGGCTTGGATCTGCTGCACTCCCCCGTGTCCGATCCGTAGGTCTCGCAGTGACCGCTCTGTCTTGACGCGAGGTTGAGTGCGTGGATGTCGGGGCGGCGGCCCTGGAGGTGGGAGCCATGCTGCTCGTGGGCGGAGCTCGTGGCTCGGGTGCGAGCTAGCTACCATGGTCGTGTGGGCGGCGTGGTGGCTGGCGTCTGGCGTGCGGTGGGGTGGTGTGGCAGTGCCGCATCACATCGGAGGTGGAGTGATTTTGCCAGGGTGAAGACCTAGCTTGGCTACCCTGGGCGTCGTATCCTTCTTGAAGGCGTCGTCGTGGTGATCCTCCATCCTTTGTGTCGCTCCGGGTGAAAACCCTGATCCTTTGGATCAGGCGGTGGCGACACTTTGGTGTCGTTCCCTTCCTGAAGGCACCGTCTTGGAGCCCTTTGTTCATCAGACGCGGCTTCGTCTCCTTGTAGGGTGTCGTAGCTGTTCGTTAGCACCTATGTATCTTGCCTTGGGTGTGTGTGTGTGGGGTGGTGTCGAGTTGTATGCTTGAGTTGTATGATCGTTGCTTTATTTATAAAGCGGGGCGAAAGCCTATTTCGAGAGATCAATATTGATGGTGCTTATCACGCGAATTCAGGTCGAGGTGGATGGGATGCCATGGAAAAAAAATAGCACGCTATTTCGGTGTTAATAGCACGATATAACATATTTAGAGAGTCCACGCTAAATTTTAGTAATTTTGCTCGTTATGCTGTTATTCACGAAATAACATGTTACATCGCACTAAAACGTCATAACTTTAGCACGCTATTCTTTTTCCAGCCTATCGGTCCAAAGGTCTGAGTTTTACACCATAGGAAAAGAATAAGTTGCTTCGTACATGATGATGAACTGCACTATGTCGTTTCCTCTTAATCGAAACATGACACTGCTAATGCCGATGATTCTCAATACGCTATGTTGTTGCCCCATTGGATGTTGATGTTAGGCTTCTACACAATTACTCCCTCAGATAATAATTGATTGTCGCAGGTTTAGAGAACGTGTAGGCAAAATCTTGTGAAACCCCACAACAACTAAATCGGATCGGAGGTAGTAGAAAACTATTTTGTGTGTTGTTATGCATATAATGTTGAGATATTTTGGAACTATATCCTTTATTCTTGTAAAAATCCTTTATTGTTGGGCTACATCTTTTGTTTTTTTCAAAACGCTATTTGTAATGCACCATGCTATTAGCACCTTATAATGTGTATAGCATTTGGAGGTCGTCGCTATTTCCTTTAGCACGCTATTTTAAACCTTACAAGAGACCAAAACTGTAATATGGTGTTTGCTGGATCTGGGACGACTGCTATTGCATGCGAGGCTGCTGCAACTGCAGCACAAGCGCTACTGCAGGCCATAACTGTCGCCGAAGACCTGGGTGTTGGACGCGCCATTTCGTTACCGACGGTCAAATTCTCCAAAAAGCAATTACTTCCACTGAATATGATGCAGCACCGCTGGGGCCCTGTTTAGAGAACTCAAGTTCCGTCTACGCCTGAACTTCATTGAGTCTTGCACATTGTATAGTGTCGTACATGTAACCGCCTGCTCATATCCTAGCTGCTAGAGGTGCCACTGGGTCGATAGGTTACAGCCAAGTTTGGCTAGAGAGCTACCCGAACGATGTGATAAGAGCTGTGTCAATGTTCCGTATCAAAAATGAAAAAGAAAAGGTGACTCAGACTTAAAAATATCTCAGGCGGCACCTGAAACTTACTTAAACAGACCCTAATACATGAGTATAAAATAAGATAGTTTCTTCAAGTCAAAGACGAACATATAGTAGTCAACAGACCCCCTTCAATCTTCACGAAGACGAGGGCTCTGCCTCACTCTCTTTGCCACCTCCAGCAAGCCGCTCTTCAACATGATCAAGCCCTAGCTGACCCCATAACAAAGCAAATGTAAGACCACATAAGCTAATTGAACCATTGTTCACTATAAATACCATCTGAAGTGAATTATCACAATTAGCAACTCACCAGCACTCGAGTTATCCGAGGAACATGGCGAGGCCCTTTCAAGTCATTCCACAATAGTACAGTACCAAGACCAAAGCATGAAAGCTTGAAGAATCCCATCGAAACCTTCTTGAGAAGCTCGCTAAGCTCGACATACGGCTTCAATCTTTCCTGGTAAGTGCTTTGCTTAGGTTTACCATGCTGAAACAAAAAAAAAAGTAGAGTAATAAGTGACAATATTAACAAAAACTTAGCCTCTCGTCAGCAAGCCTGACCACTTTGGCAGTTGGCTTTGAAATGTGAGACTCCTTCAACTTGGTACATTGCAATGCCCTCTGATATGAGACATTGTGATCCTTCCACCGACATTTAGGTATAAACAATGATAGGGATGACTATCTTTTATTTAAAATAATGCAAGCCACTTTGGCAGTTTGCTTTGAAATGTGAGTCTCCTTCAACTTTTGGTACATTGCAATGCCCTCTGATATGAGACATTGTGATCCTTCCACCGACATTTAGGCATAAACAATGATAGGGATGACTATCTTTTATTTAAAATTATCTAGGCGTGTAAGGTATAAGCAATAGGCAACACACAATGTACAGCCATACTATGGTAGAGAAGGCTGATTTCTTTTGTATTTAATTTAGCACGTTAGCATTCTATCCTCTTTTACGTCAGCATCTATATATAATATCCATAGTTTTTAAGGCGGTAAAGCGTCATAAGGCGGAGCAGGGGCGCTCTGACGCCTAAGCGCCCAAGGCGAGACGGTAAGGCGAGGCAAGGCGACGCCTTAAACACTGCAGGAAAAGAGGAATCGACAATTCTGCGCTTCTAATAATAAAGAAAAGAGGAAAAACAGCAGAGATGGGCCATTACTTATGCACCTCCCAGTGGCCGAAAAGCCCATCTAGTGGCCCATATACTCTTCTGTGACCTAATTTCACTCTCCTCCTTCCTTTTCCCCACCACAGCCGCCACACATCTTCTTCCCCAGCACACTCCTCCCTCCTCTTCGTGGTCATATACTCCTCAACTCCTCCCTCCTCTTCGTGGACCCACCCCTTCTCGCTCACCGCAGCATCCTTCACCATCACAGCAGTCTAAGGCGGAGCAGCACCCTTCTTCCTCACCGCCGCGCCCTTCTCCATCACCGCAGCACCCTTCTCCCTCACTGCCGTACACTTCATGTCTAAGGCGGAGCGGACGCTTTGAAGTCTCCAGGCGCTCTGACGCCTAAGCGTCGCCTAGGCGACACCTTAAAAACCATGATAATATCTAAATAGGAGCAACCCACTAAGGGTATTTCTCTCAACATGCAAGCTATGCTCATCAGCAATCATCTAATCGGTCCATGTCATCCTTTGTCAGTTTCATTTTAGCTCTGTCCCATTTATTTCCGTCCATCTGTTTGGTCGCCGAAGGAATGCCACTTCTTTGTCCGTTTACTCTCCGAACGAACGGATTAGCATGCAACCCCATCTTAATGACCGTCCTCTTTCCACTCACCTCCTTCAACACCCCCATAGTCTCCCCTTCCCACCATGCCTTCCCCACTTCATCTTTTCCATCATTTTGCAATAGAAACTGATGGTTTTCTCCTCCCCGTCCTGCGTATACTATATGGCTATTCTCTCCCCCATTCTCTATCCGTGTCCCTTTGTTTGTCTCCTCACCACGGACTGCCATCACCATGGCAAGAAAGCCTCAATAACCTTGCTAGAGCTCTCGTCGTCTCTGCCCAGTAGGAATTCACATTGGAGCTGCACCATCATGGCGACATGTGTTTGCGGTTCCTTGGGATTTCTCGGACATATTTGTTCTGCCTCGCCGCTGCCGTCTAATGCAAGCTAGAACAACTATCAGTTCCTGCGATGAGGCCACAATCATTCTTCTTCCCCACCTACCAATGCGATCAGTTTTCTGCCAAATTGTTAAGCATAAGATGCATGTGCTCTGCTGCTATGCTGCAGTAACCAATTTCTCTCTGAAAGTTTCCGTTTCATTTAAATCAATTAGATACGGTTACTCTCATCTGATTTTTATGTGGTGTTCAAGAGCTCCGAAGCCTGATAGGAAAGATGTGCCTGGGTTGATGCTGCATGTTGAAGATGGTGGACGGAATTCTTCGCCACGTGCACTTAAGTGGATAATTCTTATGACTGATAGCCTATCAAGCAACACCACCATATTTATGTCCGTCATTTTTGTTTTTTACTTTACCTTTTTTTTACTATTGGTCTTGAGCATTGTAAGGTACTCAACATCGTCATCTGTATTGGTAGACCATTATATTGTAGGCCAGCAGCTATTGAAATCCATGTACCATTCACTATTGGTTTAGCAATTGATACCAGAAAGTACCTTTTAAATTGTGCTCATAAGTTCAGTTCGTATACTATATCTTGCTTAGTGACTACAAGTTACTATATACTTCAGGATAGAATGTGTATTGTGCTGAACGTATAACATTTTATAAGACATACTCCATATCATGTTTGTTTCAGCTTAAGGACATGGTCATCACTGTATATAAACTGTTTATTCATCGAAACTCACAAACTATGTACTAAAATTTTCTGTGGCAAGAAGTTGGGTCTCCTTCTAGCTAAATTATAATATTGCTCCAAATTGATACCGGTTGTATAGCTTTTCGTCCAAGTCTAAACCATGATCTTCACCACACTATATCCATATAATTGCACAAATTTATACAACCTTTAATGTTATGCTACATTATTTGTATACGATAATTAATATTTTTATGTATAATATTTTTTTACAATAAGATCCCGCTGCAATGCATGGGGAATTGTATAGTTTATCTTATGTTCGATCCCTAAGGCAAGTCAGGCAGTTACGTTTTGAGTTTTTGACCCAAACGCATGTTTTCTATCTGATTTCTTTGTTCAATATAGAGATGGATCGCAACCACAACTTAGCAGTATGCATGCCTGACATGATAGAACTTTTCAAACAGATCATAAGCACAACTTCGCGGGGTATTCATGTTCAGACATAAAATCACTTGTTACACTAGGGTGAATGGATGATCAGGTGCAGCCAATGGGCCGGGGAAAGATGTAGTCTGTAATTGTTGAGTTGATACTTCAGGGAACGCAGCTTCGTACTAACTTTACTGGTGCTCACAAAGGCACAAAAAAAAAAGTTAGCTTGTTTGATTCTAAACAACCTAGACCCCCTTAAACCTTCATGGAGACAACACACCATGTTGAGGATTGTTTGATTTAATATATAACATGGGCGGCTACGCTTATGTAGATAGAGTAGATCCTAGATCGAGTTATTCGCGCAGCGCTAGATCTAGTCGGTAAATCGAGGGGAAAACGACGAGAAAGATCTGATTTTTTATGAGCGCGTCACGTACATGGTTTGAGCGGCGCGGGCGAGCGTAGGTCTGGCCTGCTGCTGCAGGCCTGCCGCCATGGATTAGCCTCGCCGACAGGCGCCGTTGCTCCTCCGCGGGAGAAAATATGCGGCCCGCTGCAGGCGGACCGACGTGGACGAACCGCCGTTGCGGAGGAGCAACGGCCGCCCGGAATATCGCCGGCGGTCGCTGGCAAGCAAGCGTCCTGGCCCCCTGTCGAAGCGCCGCCATCGCCATGGATCGATTCCTCTATGGGAAACTAATCGCAGGCAGAGAGAGAGATAGGGGTGTGACTTTTACCAGAGTCTGGACTCCAATACCGTGACGTTTCCTAGTCGGGCTCGGTGTTTCAGTTCTATTCGGGCTGGCTCGGTATTGTTTGGAAAATGCTTATTTTCGGCCGACCTACGCGAAGGAAGCTAGGTCGCTCGTCCCGCACGCACGAATCCAGCCCAACAGTGGCCTGCTAGCTACCAAGTCTCCTTTTTCGAAGACACGTGCTACTGCTAGTAGGTACAGCAGACAGAGTACCACATAACTTTTTTTTGCAGAGAGCTTTATTTAGCAAAAACGTTTGTTGACAAAGAACAGTACGGTAGGTTTTCTTTTTTTGTGTACCTAAGGGTGTGTATGGTTGCTCGGATGTTTTTTTTTTGCCTCTTTGCATCCGTTGCCCTGGCGGGCCTGGCCCTGAAAAGCCGATGCCTCAGCCATGTTGTGCAGCTCGTTTGGCTGGCAACAATGTTCTGCCCAGGCCCGTTTCACAGGATGCAAATTTAATAGGACTCGCCGTTTGGTTGTGTGAAAGTGTTCACACTGCTAATTTCATGGTATTTGGTTACATGCAAGTGACTTGATGTGCTTATCTTCTTGGCCGAGTGGTGAACATACCACAGTTATCAACAATGTTCTATGTACCCTTTCTAAACATGCCAAACCATAGGCTTGAATTAACATGCCCTAACTAGATAGCAAAATAGGTGGTGCATCACAAATTCAGCACAAGATCTGCTGGTGATGCACCACAAGTTTGTCATCTGAGGGGTTTAGTATACCGCCTCACAAAATATACAAATCTGTCATCAATTTTACGAAGTTCTACATACTAGGGGACATATTAGAGGGCATGCCAGCAAGCACGTAAGCAGCAACAACATCAAAGCCCCGCCGCCACCTCGTAGAAGGCACGATAGTAGGTGAAGTGCCACTTCTTCTTGGTTTCCTCATCCCCGGCAAGATAGGCGACACGCGCCTCTTCATGATCCATGAGGTAGCTAAGAGCAAGATGGAGCGTGTTGCCCGACAGATGATTCGGCACACGCGGTTTGCCGAATATGATCTTCATCTGGTCATAGTTCGCAATTGCCGTGTTGATGAAGCATTCATCCTTGGAGTTAACCTGAATTGGGGACACATGATGGAACAGTTATCCAGGGACACATGATGGCACTTGCACATGATGACATTTGAAGTAGACAATTGGAGGCACAGAAGTACAGATTATGAAGAACTGAACTGAGGAAGCTTAAGGTCACATGTTTGAGGAATGCCGTATCGTCCATGAAGAAAGTGGTTGACTCCTCACGCCATTCCACTCCTTCGGCTTGTGCCAAAATGCGGAGATGGTTCCACCTAGTCTTCCACTTCCTGAGATGAATATACAAATGCATGTTGCTGACCTTGGCTATGCAGAATAGGAGAACATCTTTGCAAATCTTGTCCAAACTGGCGTCCCTAATTCCCCTGTCAATGTCGAGCCCATCCTTCACGAGGTCAGCCATCCTATTGAGGACGAAGGTGGACAAAGCTGCTGGCCACTGCATTGGAGCGTTCTGAGACCTTCTCTTTCGCACCGAGACGAACCCATGAAGCACCTACACGAAGCCAGTGCTGGCCTTTGCCCCAACCTCTGCGAATGAATCTGTGGCTGGTATGTATCGCAGCGGCTTCGTGGGCAAATGCAGCACATACGTAGAGGAAAGATCAGGGTCCTACACAGATGAACTACCGCATCAGTATCTAAGCATGATGAGCTAATCGTCGATCTGGAAGATGTACCGCATCACGAGCTACGCATGGGCTACTAGATGAAAGAACTACCGCATGAGGAGCTAATGGTCGATCTAGAAGATGTACCGCATCAAGAGCTAGGCATGGGCTGCTAGATAAAAGATCTACCGCATGAGGAGCTACTGGTCGATCTAGAAGATGTACCACATCAAGAGCTAGGCATGGGCTGCTAGATAAAGGATCTACCGCATGAAAACCTAAGCACGAATCTAAAGATGTACTAAGATTAACCACATAGTACTAGATCTAGGTGTACAAATGGAGGACTTACATTCAAGCTGCGTACATCAGGGGAAGGAACAGAGCCAGAGGAGGAGGAGTACGACATCTCGGACATCTCGGCGATGACCAGCTCCGACCGCCGGAGGAGTATGCGCCGCTTTTCTGCTCCTCTGTGTTAGATTTGCAAAGAGGAGAGCTTGGAGGAGGAGTGGGAAATGGTGGCGGGGGTTCCAGTGGAGAGGCGGAGGGGGTGAAATAGGGGAGCGAAATCGATGGGCGGTGACCGAAATTTGTCCCGCCGTTTTTTCGCCTGCGCGCGCGAGCTCGAGCGAGCTCGCGACATCTCCGAGGGGCGGACGAGCTCGGCTCCGCCTTCCCCACCCCTGCATCGAAACATAGCAAAAGAGGGTGGCTCAGTGGAAACGGCCGATTCGGTTGTTCCTATCGGGCCTAGCCCGACGCTGCTTAAAGGTTCGTGCCATACACGAACGCGGGCTGGACCAGGCCACCAAACGCCTCGTTTTTGCATGCTCAGGGCCTGGTTGAGGAGTGCATGGGGTACCAAATACGCCCTAAAGATACGAGCATGCACTGCATCATCGTATTATTTTTCAATGTTGCATACGTATTTTAAATTTGTAACAAGTGACATGTTGTAAGATTTTTTAGGATATTTGCTACAAGTTCGTGTTTCTCCCCGATTTTTCAATGTTGCACATGTGTTTTTAAATTATAAGAAACACATATGACTTTTATTGCGAAACCACACGTCAAATGTTGTAAGGTTTTATCGGCATTTCTACAAGTTTGTGTGTTTCTCGGATTCTTTTCAATGATGTTTTACCAAAGTGCTGCAAACACAAGATTTTTTTGTTGTCACTGTTTGTGATTTTTGTTTAAACATGTGATGATTTTTGCCGTAAATGAATTTGTAGCAAAAAAAATTGTTGGTCAACCACTTCTTAATTGTTGTAAACACATGTTTTTTTTGTATAGTTTGTGCTTTTTGTTGAAATGGTTTGTGATTGTTGTTGCAAAACAATCTGCAGCAACAAAAATGTTGTCTAACTATATTTATGTAGCATCGCCTTTTTTCAATATGTTGCAATAATTTACTTATTTGTACACGGAAAGAAGATATTTTGTTGTAATACTCGAGTTTTTGTTGCGATACTAGAGATAGCAACGTGTTATACCCATTCGTTTTAGTGGAGCTATGATGTACTGCGGAGCAAAAAATGAAAACTACGCTACACTAATTTTTGAGCACGTCTCTTATTTCAAAGTGGTTCTAAAGTCCGTTTCCAACAAATAACATAGGCCCAGTTCTTTTCGGCTTTCTGGACAGCTTCCCCGAGAAGCTATCCCACCCCAAGTTTTCTAGAGAAGCTGACCCTAAAATTTAAGGGGTCGGCTTTTCCAGTAAACCGGGGGTAGGCAGCTTCTCGGGAAACCATCTAGGAAGCCGAAAAGAACTGGACCCTAGCTAGGTCGCATAGCCGTAGAGCTTACTTGAAAACTTGGGTCAGGTAAGATGTGTATAGAATTTAAAAGAACTAGCACAATAATAATACACCTAAGTTGTTTGTCACATCCATGATAAATTTCTAACACAGCTAAACTATTGTTACACTTTTCACCGAGACTTAAAAAAACCGAGACGACGCCTAAGGCATAAACATATCCTAATGGAAAAGCGTAAAATAGGATTTTTTTTTTAAGTCAAAGACGGACATATGGTAGTCAATGGATCCTATTCAGATCTTCAGGAAGACTCGGACTCTGCTTTACTCTCTTTGCCACCTCAAGCCGCTCTTCAAGAGGATCATACCCTAGCTGAACACATAACAAAGCAAACGCAATACAACATAAGCTAATTGAACCGTTGGCTAGAAATTCCATCTGAAGTATCACAATTAAAAACTCACCAGTACTCAGTTATCCGAGGAACATAATAGCACAATACCAAGACCAAAACATGAAAGTTTAAAAAATCCCATCGAAACCTTCTTGAGAAGCTCGCTAAGCTCGACATACGGCTTCAATCTTTCCTGGTAAGTGATTCGCTTAGGTTTACCACGCTGAAACAAAATAAAATAGAGTAAGTGACAATTTGGCAGTCGCCTTTGCATGTTAGGGCTGGCACCCGATCAAGTTTTCTTTGCATCACGTACACGTTTAGAGCGACGTGGCCGAGCATAGGTCTGCCCTTCTACAGGCCTACCGCCATGGAAC
This sequence comes from Puccinellia tenuiflora, assembly GCA_012064385.1. Taxonomy (NCBI): domain Eukaryota; kingdom Viridiplantae; phylum Streptophyta; class Magnoliopsida; order Poales; family Poaceae; genus Puccinellia; species Puccinellia tenuiflora. The sequence goes on from QRDG01001059.1 coordinate 229,815, forward strand.
AGTCGCCGTTGCGCCTCCGCGAGAGAAAATGTGCGGCCCGCTGCAGGCGGACCGACGTGGCTGAGCCGCCGTGGCTCCTTCGCGAGAGAACATGTGCGGCCCGCTGCAGGCGGACCGACGTGGATGAGCCGTCGTTGCTCCTCCACTACGGCCGCCCGGAATATCGCCGGCGGTCGCTGGCAAGCAAGCGTCCTGGCCCGCTGTCGAAGCGCCGCCATCGCCATGGATCGATTCCTCTATGGGAAACTAATCGCGAGAAAGAGATCGGGGTGTGAATTTGGGCGATATTGGATCGTAGTTCTTCGACCGATCGCCTTTTATCAGAGTCCGGACTTCCAATACTACCATGGCGTGCTGTATTCGTTTCCTAGTCGGGCTCGGGCCGGCGTAGCGTGTTTCAGTTCTATCCGGGTTGGCTCGTTACTGTTTTGCGAAGAACTCGAAATCTATTATGTACAATAGAACTAGAAGGACGCGACTATTCGTAAGGCGCCCTATATTTAGCAAATCCGTAGGGCGTTAGGACAATTCATGTTTTAATTAGCGATCCACACTCACGCGCTCCGGCTAGTTCTCTCCCCGCATACATGCATTAGAAAACACAATAGGTGATGTCATCTTGTATTAAATGCAAAATCCAAAAATTTAAAATGTTTTGTAGCTCAAACCGCTTATCCGATTTATGATCCGTTTTCACCGTTGGGCTGGTCGCGTCGAGATCTTCGAAACTAGATCCCATGTTGATATGTTTCGATGAAAAATTTTTTGGACCTAAAAGTTACCAACCCACTAACACGTAAGTTACCAGACTATGATATGTAAGTTACCACCCCATGCAGGTTAATTTTTTGTATGAAACTATAGCCCACTTTTTAATTGTGTCAATAATGGATGGGTAACTCCATAAGTCTAGACCGGGTAACTCTTTTAGTATAAGGTGAGTAAATCTTTCAGTCTAGAGTGGGTAACTCCATCAGTATTGGGCTGACAACTTCATCAGTTCAGCATGGATAACTTCATCACTACTGGCTGGATAACTCTATTAGTGTATGGTGGGTAACTCCAGATGGATAACATCATCAATATCGCTGGCTAACTTCATCACTATAGGTGGGTAACTTACATATTACAAGCGTGGGTAACTTACTTGTTACGGGGTGGAACTTACTTATTATGGAGAGGGTAACTTTTGGGTTCGAAAACAATTCATTGGATGTCTTCACACAGATTTTTTTGATGGGTAAGTTACGTATTAAAACCTGGTAACTTACTAGTTATGGGGTTGGTAACTTACATGTTATGGGGTTGGTAACTTTTGGGTCGAAAAAAATTTCATCGAAACATATCAACATGGGATCTAGTTTCGAAGATCTCGACGCGAAGAGTCCAACAGTGAAAACAGATCGTAAATCGGATAAGCGGTTTGAGCTACAAAACATTTTAAATTTTTTGATTTTGCATTTAATGCGGGCTGACATCATCAATTTTGTCTTTTCCAAACAATCAAACGTGAGCAATCAGAGTTGAATTGGTTTGCATAGATCTCAACCATAGATTCACTTATCAATGGTGTATAGAGTGTTCTAGAGATTCGCCACATATAGGGCGCCCTACGATTAGATTTTCCCTAGAAAAAGCACAGGCACTGTTTCTCGTTGCGAGCTGTATTATAACTCGCTCGCATACTTTTCTTTATTGGGCTGGTCTTTTGTCGTCGCTTCCGGTCGTTCTTCCCAGTTCTTTTCCTTTCCTTCTCTCTCTCAAAAAAAAAAGTTCTTCCTTTCCAGATCCCGTACGTAACTCTTCTTTATCCTTTTCCTTCTATAGATGACCCGTTGCGTCGCTGACTCAAAGGCAGGCTGGAATTTAAGACTTAACTTTTTAAATCCTTTTAGTGCAGATATGCTATATGATGAATACCCACAATAGAATTTTTGAAAGCAAATCTTAATCACCAAGGCAGGTATGATCCAGACTCACACTTTGAAAAAAAATTAGTTAATTGTATAAAGGGCGAAACATCTTATTGTTAAGGTCTTCAGAATAAGATGCACAACAAATTTAATTAGGTGTCAAACATCCGAATAACTTGTAAAATCATGATAAGGAGGGTCGATGCATGTGTTTCTAAATGAATCGACGGAAATTCAAAGCTGCACCCGAGCTCATATGCTCCTGTTATTTTCGACGAAAATAAAAAAATAGTAAAGCATTACGACAAATTTTGAAAAAAAAATTGGAGACACACACATATAAGTTGTTCACATTCGTGAAAATTTTCGGAATGAGAAAACATTCCCTGTGGTCGTTGCAAAAAAGACAAAATCAGTGTTTTCAAAAATGTGTTTTTAGATCTATTTTGACCACTCATTTTGTCTTTTTTGTACAGAGCACAGAAAATGTCTTTTCATTCCGAAAATTTTCACGAATGTGAAAAACACGTATGTGTGTCTCTAATTTTTTTTAGAATTTTTCGTAATGTTTTACTATTTCTTTATTTTCGTCAAAAATAACAGGAGCATATGAGCTCGGATGTAGAAACGCCATTCCCGCATCTTCAGCCTATTTTTTCATAGTACCGCTGCAGCAAGGAAAAAAATCCAGAACCATGGGATCTCTAACGCAAATGTTAAAAGCAAGACTGTATTATAACCATAAGTTTTATGTGTTTTGCCTGTATGTTGTTGTCCATTTTGAAATTTCTGTAACTCTCATGCCGTTATCATCTATACCTATCACTCAACACTACGAAGGATACCCGTTAGAGTTTCGACTGTTCCTCTCGTTGTGCCCACCATTGGGTTTTTTCTAGCAAGATCCTTTTTGCCGGTATTTCATTGAAGAACATGCAAGAAACAAAAATCGTCACAAACGGCGGAAGCAAGACTCTCAAGTAATTGCTTTGACTTATTCATCTAACTAACACAACAATCTGTGTTAACCTCTACAAAATGGCAACCTACCTTATAAAGAAAGCAAAAGTTCATCAGAAGATCGAAAGAAACAGAAAGTCCACACATGATAAGTGCAAACACACTAATTTCATTGACTGGAAGAGAGTAAATACAAAATTGATTACAAGCCACCTCCACTGAATTAAATGCCTGAAATTCTCTTTTGGCCACCTCCTGCGACACCAGTTCGTTCAAGGTTGCGCTCTTACGGTCAAAAGTCCTTGCATTTCTTTCTAACCACGGTTTCCTCCAAATCACTGCATGATTTTGCTTGACACTGTTGGATAAAGTCTCTGTACTAGGTCTCTATGGGGCTGCAGCGCATGGTCCTGTGTGGGCTGCAGCACATGGTCCTTGTGTCCTTGTGGTGTGGGGCTGTTAGGATAGCATCCTTGACTGCTTTTAGGGGCATCAAGGACTGGTAGTTAGCAGATTTTAGACTAGCATCTAGCATCTAGACTAGCATATTCTGGCTGGCTAGCAGCTATAAATCTGTATCCCCGTGCCCTCAGTTTTGGCATGGCATTGTGTGAGAGAGTGTGAGAAATAAACCAACGAAAATTGCTCCAACTCTCCTAGTGTCATCCTCTCTCTCTATGAGAGTAAGCCTGAAGAAACTATCAAGTGGTATCAGAGCAAGGTTGTCTTGCAGCCTGAGCATTTCCTGCTCACCTCTTTCCCAGGGGGTGGAGCAGCCCCAGCCGATAGCAGCAGCAGCTCCGGCTGTCCCTGGTTACTTCCCTCCATCCGGGTTGTCGAGCAGCAGCTCGTCAGAAGCAGCTCTCAGCCCCCCAGCGGCGAGCCATGTCCGCAGGCCACTCTCAGCACACGGCTACCTCGAGCACGCGGCGTCGGCAGGAGGCCGAGCTCGCTGTGGCAGAGGAGCGTGAGCGAGTGGCTGCGGCAACTGCTGCGGCGGCAGCAAGGGTGTCGAGGCTGGCAGCGGCGGAGCTGGCTGCAGCCAGAGCGGAGGTAGAAGCAGCAGCGACAGCGGAGGCAGCACGTGAAGCTGCAGCGGAGGCTAAGGCGTTGCGCGGCAGCGCCAAGAGCTCCGCATCCGCTGACGGCAGCGTCGACGCAGACCGTGACGACGCAGCGCGAGAGCGGACGGCGCAGTGGGCAGCCGAGCACGCCCGCGCACGCGGCGGTGGCGCTCCCGGAGGAGGCGCGCACGGCGGCGGCGCTCCCGGTGGAGGCGCGCACGGCGGCGGCGCTCCCGGGGGAGGCGCGCACCGCAGCGGCGCTCCCGGAGGAGGCGCGCACGGCGGTGGCGCTCCCGGTAGAGGCGCGCACGGCGGCGGCTGCGGCTGGAACGACCAAGACCGCGGCCTCTATGGGGTCCGGACTGTGGTCAGGGACGTTGGTCCCGGTGCTGGGTGGCCTACCCTCACCAAAACCAACTACGTCGAGTGGGCCGCGGTCATGAGGATCAGGCTCCAGGTGCGGCACATGTGGGAGGCGGTCCAGTACGGCGACGTCGACCACCATGAGGATCGACAGGCGCTGGATGCCCTCATTGCCGCAGTCCCGCCCGAGATGCAGTTCTCGCTTTCCAACAAGCGGACTGCCAAGGAGACCTGGGACGCCATCGCTGCGACACGCATCGAGAGCGATCGTGCTCGCAAGTCCACTCTGCAGGCACTTCGCAAGGAGTGGGAGAACCTGGCCTTCCAGCCAGATGAGGACGTTGACGACTTTGCTCTCCGTCTCAACACTCTGCTGCAGAAGATGGTGCAGTTTGGCGATGACACCTACGACGAGGAGAGAGCTGTTGAGAAGCTCTTTCGCTGCGTCCCCGAGAAGTACAAGCAGATGGCTCGCTCAATCGAGTCTCTGCTGGACCTCTCCACGATGTCGATCGAGGAGGTGATAGGTCGCCTCAAGGTCGTCGATACCGACGAGCCACAGCCCCTCTCGGGGCCCTTCACCATTGGCGGGAAGCTACTCCTTACTCGGGAGCAGTGGGACTCCTGCCACGGTGACAGGAAGGAGGGGGAGACCTCCACGACAGGCGGCCGCAAGCGTGGCAAGCCGCGCAGGGTGCGCAAAGACGCCCAGGCCGGGGCGCAAGGACGTGCCGGGGGTGATGCCCGCGGAGGCGCCGCCGACAGGCCCAAGCCGGCACAAGACGACACCTGCCACAACTATGGCCAGCTTGTCCACTGGGCCAGGGAGTGTCAACAGCCACGACGCGGCTAGGCCCACGTCGCATAGGCGGAGGAGGAGGAGCCGGCCCTGTTCTGATGATTCAACCTTCCCACAAGACGACGCACAAGACTTAGGGGGAGAATGTTGGATAAAGTCTCTGTACTAGGTCTGTGTGGGGCTGCAGCGCATGGTCCTGTGTGGGCTGCAGCACATGGTCCTTGTGTCCTTGTGGTGTGGGGCTGTTAGGATAGCATCCTTGACTGCTTTTAGGGGCATCAAGGACTGGTAGTTAGCAGTTTTTAGACTAGCATCTAGCATCTAGACTAGCATATTCTGGCTGGCTAGCAGCTATAAATCTGTATCCCCGTGCCCTCAGTTTTGGCATGGCATTGTGTGAGAGAGTGTGAGAAATAAACCAACGAAAATTGCTCCAACTCTCCTAGTGTCGAAGAAACTATCAGACACAACCAGAACCTAAACTCAAATGAGAAAGGTCATTGCATGAGCAGGTGGTTCACATTTTCTAGAGCTTGGTCGCATAAAGTGCTTTGTGGACTGAAGAGCAATTTATTTCAGATAATAAATACCATTCACAAGAAAACATTATTTCCTTTTGCATTCCATTGCTGCTATCATCAGCATTCTGAAGCAGGATATCTTAAAAGGGCAAGCAAGCTGTCTTGAGATAGTTCAGAATAATTTGAAAAACAAATGCATATTATGATAATATCTTGCACTTCTCCCTGAGAGTAGCGACACGAAAGTTAGCTGTGAAGAAATAAGCCCTAAGAATCATCACATCATGAGATTTTGCCAAAGAAAACACTGGCACTGAAATAACTACCTGATAAAATAATTTGCATAAATCTGATGATTCTGAAGTGGACTAACCAATTCTGAGACGGGTGTTTACTTCGATACACAGAAAGGGACCTAGCTCTATTGCTAACACCAAAGTTCGTGCTACAATAGAGACGACCTTAGTTGCCTGGAACTTAACGAAATTGGAAATTAAGTAACAATTTCAGAAATAATTATAGCATGTAAGCAAGTAAATAACCGTTGGTTACCGAATCATTAGGGAACGTCATCTCCATACTTCTAACTTAATTACCAGCCTACTTACCACCCATATACCAAAGGTGAATATCCAAGAAAGCAAAGAAAGGGGAACTGAAGTGTCATGTGTTACCAGGTACGACTCGTCGGAGTAGGTGTCAAGCTGGAGTGCACCATGATGAAATACCACATATATCTCACTGGGAATCATCAGATATTGTATCCTTTGTGCTTCTTTAGTATGCTCAAACTCTCTTTAGTATTCTGCAGCACTTCTCTGTGGAGTATACTGGTCCTTCCCTAGAAAATAACAGAGGATATGAGCTCATGCTGTCGGAGAACTGTACCAGAAACTGGGTGTGTCTCACTAGGATCGAGTAAGGGGCTGAACACGGAATCAAACAACCCTCAACGTGCCTCGGCGACGGTGCTCGTCGAGCTCGCTGAGAGGAAAACACTGCAGAGATGAACACACGGTATTACCCAGGTTCAGGTCCCTCTTGGGGAGGTAAAACCCCTACATCCTGCTTTAGGTGTATTGCACTGCTTGGAGAGGTTACAGTACAAGGAGAGCTTGGAGAGCTCGAGGTGGCTAACAATAGCTATTGCTAGTCTTGCAAATCTCAGATCTAGGGTTTGATCCAAGCTCCAAGATTGTGAACTGGTGAACCCTCAAGTCTTGAACCCTCTGCCCGAACGTGCTACCCCTCCTTTTATAGGCGTCTCGGACCTCTTCCCCCAAATATCTTGGCAGGAAGGGCTACCACATGGCGACGAAGGAGGAGGACGGGTGCACGATAAAGGGGCAGTCCATGGACGCGGTCCATGGCAGGGAGCGGCGTCACCAAAGCTGGAAAAGGCCACCGTCCAGCCAGGACGGTGGGCTGGCGCTGCTGAGGTGGGATGTGACCCACGGTGATGTCGCCCTTAGAGCGTAGCTGCAGACGGTCCCCTTATCACCGAAATGGCAATTCTTGGGGCTCCTTTGCTTGGAGCAGCGTTGTTGACTGCTTTATACATGAGAATGGAAATTGTGGCGCTGCTGTCATCGCGCGCTGGCGCGCCCGTGACTCTGTGGAGGACGCAGAGCCCATGTGCGTTCTGCCGCGGAGGCAGAGTTGGCTTCGCGAGGAAGGAACCCCGCGAAGCAGGAGGCCTCACCGAGCCTTTGGCTTGGTTCTTAGCAGAATTTGCAGGTGGCATCCGAGATGCCCTCTCGAGGAGAGGCGGTCCCTCGGCGAGGAGGAGAGGTCCCTCGCGAGGCTCGCCAGGCTTGGAGAGTCTGGTCCTTAGCGAAATCTTCTGAAGAATGTTGTGGGCCCTGGCAGGCCGGCCCGTGGTACCCCGGTTTTCACTGTGCCGACAGTAGCCCCCGGGCCCGCGATGGGCACGCCGAAGTCCGTGGACGCAGGCGAAGCGTCGGGGGCCCAACGATGCCTGCCTGGGCCGTGACACGTGGGACGCAGCAGTTACGCCCGAGGCCACGATCTCCTCGGCTCCAACGGGCGACCCGGTGGGGCCCGCCACGTCCTCCGGTAACTGGTCGATAAAGCCCTGCGCGCGTTGAAGGCGCCCATCACTTCTCCATTACTCCTCCTCATGCTTCCCCAAACATCTCCTTCTTCCCAGAGCAACATCGCCTCCGAGGTCTTCATCTCCACCGCATCCATGGCGTCCAAGAAAGCAACCGCTCCCCAGAAGGGCAAGGCTTCGATACAGGCGGGCAAATCCGCGGCGGCGTCGGGGAGTGCTGCAACCCACGGCGGCGCTGCCGAAGTCCCGCATCCGCTCGGGGGCGATTGAAAAGGTGCGCCACTTGGCGGCCGCGAGCTCCAACGAGCACGGTGCCACCAGCATGGAGCCGGACGGCAGCAGGCTTCCCGAGGGGGTACTACCCCATCTTCCTCCATACTCTCTACGCCGGTAAAAAAAATTTCCTCCCTTCTCCGAGTTCCTCATGGGGATCTTGGAGATGTACCAGATTCAACTCCTCCATCTTCATCCCAACTCCATTCTCATCCTCTCCATCTTCGCCTACCTCTGTGAGGCCTACATCGGTATCCATCCTTCTGTGGACCTCTTCCACAGCTTCTACTCGCTCCGTCCCACGCGCAGAACGAGCGACCGGATGTGTCTCCTTCCGCATCACCGACGCCAGGAGCAGGAACTACATCCCCATCGCCTGGTGCGGTGAGAATGCCATCACCAAGGTGATGAAGAAGGTGGAGGACTTCCGCAGCGGTGGTTCTTCGTCGACACCAAGTTGAAGAACCCTCTCTTGGACATACCCGTGGCGCCCCCGAGGAAGTGGGCGCGCTGGGCGAGCGAGGGCTTCGAGGGCGCCAAGCTTGACGCGGTGTACGAGTGCATTTAGGGCTCCGCAACGCTGGACTGACCGGCCAGATGGTGGTGAGGAACTTCACGAGGCGCCGCATCGCCCCCCTCCAGTGGCACTCAGAGCCGGTGTGGACGTACACAGGCCGGGGGGACAGGATGCGCCTGTGCGAGGAGACAGCTTCACGCCGGAGGTGCTGAGCCAGGTCATGGGGGTCCTCTTCGCTACGGCAGCCATCCCAGCCCCAGCTTGCGACGAGGCACGGCCGCTCTTCACTTTTCGGAAGAGAGCGTGCATGAGCACCGCAGGCGCATGCCGATATTCGACGAATGGGGCATCGTGCCTGAAGGGCACCACGGGCCCCGCAGCAACCCACGGGCGGTGGAGCTGGAGCAGATCGACGAGTCGCCGGAGCCGGACGAGGCTGAGGACTCTGGCGAGAGCGAGGCCTCGAGAAGCGCTGACCCCTCGGGATGCCTCGCCGGCTCCTCAAGGAGCGCTCCGCCTGAAGTGGACCTTGAGGTGATTTCCTCCGGCAGCGACGAGGACGCCTTCCGCGTGGCTCCCTCTCGACGCACCGCAGAGGAGGAGGAGGAGAGCAGCAGCAAGGGAGGGCGCATCGAGCCCCGCTCCAAGGCCGCCCACGACAGGAACGTCGCGGCCGTGAGGGACGCTCCTCGCGAGGAGGCAGCAGCGCCTGAGGAGGAAA